>JAXCMG010000016.1:2596997-2664342 GCA_034642415.1 Podarcis siculus
ATCATAGCCATTTCGCGACTTCCAGCGAGGCTGCAATGCAATTGAATTGATGACCCTGCCTCCCGAGTAAACATGGCCAGGATCCGGAGCACGGAACAATACGGTGGGTTATCAAACTGCGGTTTATCAGTGCTCAGATTTTTACTTTGATCGCGTGGGTGGAGTGAAGGGAACGTGCAGGCGTGGCGCTCCAAGTAACGTCTGAATAGCGCTGAGTAGCGCGTTGGCTTTGCGTGTAGCGGTCGCAATGTCGCATTTAAATAACCTGGAACACCTGCCTGTATAGTGGCCGTGTGAATCGGCGCTCGCTTCTAAACTCTGGAATGAAAGAGCTGCCTAGTGGCGTTCCGAGTCCAATAATGCGTGTTAGTGAGATCATGTAAAAGCTTGCCCAGAAAGTAAGGCGTGGCCCGATACGTATGTTGCTTTTCTTCAATGCATTTATTTATTATGACATTTATATCCCCACTATTCCTCCAAGGAATTCACGATGACATATGTCGTTCTGTCCCGATCCATTGTTCCTCACAACAACCCTGCGATGTAAGTTAGGCTGAGAGGCGGTGATAGGCCCAAGATCATCCAAGTGATCTTCGTGGAGATTTTAAAGAATACTGTAATAGAATTGTAAAGTTGGAAGGGACATTAAGGGTAATCCAGTCCATCCCCCTGCAATTTGATCCCGGACTTCCCAGCGTTGCTATGCGCGCACGCGCACAACAATCCACGAGGATACACCACCGTGTCGCAAAGTCTGCAGGAATGGAAGAAAGCAAAGAAAAAGGACGATCGTGGGGTGAGTGGGTGGGGGGCGGCCAGAAAAAAACGTGATTAAGGGGGCGGGGCGTGTGTGCCCGACAGAGAGGAGCGTCCACGCATTCCTCAGAGTCACTTTTTAGAAACACGCGTAAAAAAACGAGGGGAAGAGAAATCGACGCCTGCCATGAGTGGTCTTCGGCACGGATCTCATTCACTACACGCGTGTCCGCGCGCGTCAAGCAGCCCCACGCCCGGATCTGCCGCGTGCGCCATCCACACGCAACTGCAAGGCGCGCTGGCTGTGCGCACACGCCAACACGACGGCAGCCTGCCTGCCTCCCTTTCCCTCCTCCGGCCTTTCCCTCCGGCTGCTGACCCCCGGCCGGCCCCGCCGAGCTCCGCGCCCCGCCCAGGCCCCGCCGGCCCCCGCAGCGCCTCCCACACCCACCCGGGTTCGCGCCGGCGACGAGGCTGCTTTCCGACGCTCGGCAAGGGAAGCGCGCCAAGGTCGGGACCACCGATCGGGCCCGGAACCGCGTGGCAAGCAGCGAGGACGGGTAGGAAGAGGTGGGGGCGACCGAAAGCAACCGGTGTTTGTGTGCGTCTCTGAACTTCTGGGAAAGCGCTTTGCCAAGTAAGTTCAAGGCAACGGTCTGCTGTTGTGGGTTGATTTCGAGGTGGGTGCGATCCGGAGTGAACAGAGACGCCAGAATCTGGATAAGGGGCACGAAATCGCCTCCTTTTGGAGGTCGGGTTTCTTTTTGTGCGTGACTTTGCTTCCTGGAAAGTGCTAATACTGGTGGTCACCCGTCATTAGTGGACTTTTAAATATAAGTTGAGAGCTATTAGCAAAGTCAGCTCCAGGTTTCTGGAGGGCAGGATACTCTCCATGGCCCCAATCCTCTTGGCGAGCCTTTCTCCTCGCTGTGGCAGGTCTAGGGGGCTCTTGTTAGTGTGCTAGGGTCTGGGGTGGGGTGGGGTGGGGGGGTCTGACCTTTGCCAACTTAAGAAGAGAGGAAGCAGACCAGCTGTCCCTCTAGTTCTGTATTGCCCACAATGATTGGCAGCTGTTTCTCCAGGGTTTCAATCCGGAGAATTCCCCAGCCCCTAACTTGCAGAAGCCAAGGATTGGACCTGGAACCTTCTGCACTCAAAGCAGATGTTCTACAGCTGAGCCTGGACTCTCCCCCATGACGTTTCTGCCCCTGGTTATTGGGATCCTTTACCTCCTTGTGTGCGTGCCTCTCGGTGCTCAGTTGACGGGGCAAATAAACAGTTTTCCTTCCCCAAGCCCCATGAAACAGCTGCATAATGTGGAAGCGCGTGTGCCTGGGTTTCTCTGCATTAGTTGTGGTCTCTGAAAATTTAACAGCGTACGAAGGAGGCCTTTCTCCTGCAAAGGTCATCGGGGTGATCTTGAAATCTGTGGGAAAGACCCGATATTTTGGAATAATCCCAGGGGTTTGGGAGGATAACTCGGAAGAGCCGCATGACTCTTATTAGAAAAGCTTCTGTGTCTTCCCCAGTGGTGCAAACAGGCACAAGTTCAACAGGGGAAACCTCTCCCTCCCTCCACATCATGTTATTGGCAGGGAAGGCTTCTCCTGTTGAAGTTTTGCATGCCTCTCAGTTTGAAAAAGAGACAGGAGCCTAGGTGCTGGCGGTGGAGGTTGCTGGCAGGCAACCCTAAGTGGGAAAGGCTTGAAAATATTTCCAGAGGAAGGTGGTTGAATGGGAAGCTTGTGTTAGGTGAGCATGGCAAGTGACCCGATCGACTCATGTTGACTAGAAATATTTGCATGGCTTTAAGGGACAAAGAATGGCCCATTTCTTTGACTGCCTTTAGCAACATTCCTAAGGGAAACGCTCTGGGCTTGCGAGAATGCTGCGTTAGTGTTTTGCAAATTACAGAATTTCTTCATGGAACTTGGTGTGCTGAGACGGCCCGGGAGGGGGCGTTAGGCAAAGGGATGGAGGGTGTGTCTTATGAAGGGCTACATGCAAACTGCCAGGTCAAAGGCAGCCTGCCTCTTGAGGACCAGTTGCTGGGGAAGGGGCTAATGCTGTCGTGTCTGGCTGGCCACTGGGGGAAATGCAGGAAGTTGCCTTCTTATACCATCTAGCTGACACCGAGCAGGAGGGTGTTTTTTTTCCAGCCTTACCTGGAGATGCCAGGGATTGACCCTGAGACCTTTTGCAGGCAAAGGAGCTGCTCAACTGTTGAAGTACAGCCTTTCCAGGATGCTGTGCAAACTAATCCTACAAGGGCTCTTCTTATGTGCTCTGTGGAAGCCTGGTGGTTCTCATTTCTTCCAGCCTGTTTGTTACACTCGGGAATGATTGCTGTCCAAATAATCTGGAGAGCACCATAATAGCATAAGTCGTCTTCTCTGGCGATCGCTTGTAGCCGAGTAAGATTGTCTTCCATAAACACGGTTTTAACAATGAGTCCATAAGTGACTGTGGAGGCCAATTCTGGACCCACATGTCCTTCCACGGTGGGGACATTGGTTCCCAGGCGGGAGTTGATCACGGTGTGGATTTGCCAAGTGTGTCTTCCTCTTAGTACATTTCTCCCTTGCGTCCTGAGTTTGAGTGTCTTCAAACCCCATGACTACTTTGGTAAAGGCTGTTCTCCAATTGGAGCGCTCGCAGGCCAGTATTTCCCAGTTGTCGGTGTTTATACTACATTTGTTTAGATTTCCCTTGAGATTTGCCTTTAAACCCCTTTTGTTGACCACCAGCATTACGCTTTCCATTTTAAAGTTCGGAATAGAGTAGTTGCTTTGGAAGACGATAATCAGGCATCTGCACAATGTAAGTAGAACCTGCAGGAGCAGGCCAATGGCCCTGAAAACCCCAGCTTCTTGTTCTTATGGTTGGCCAACCAGATGCCTCTGAGAAGCCTGCACCAGGCGGCGGAAGTTGGTGGAGGTGATGCTGAGCCAGATGGATCAAGGCACTGGCTCCAAGTAGAACACGTCCCCTTCTTTGGTTTTTCCATCTGTAGAAGGGGAACAATAGCAACTTACTTTTCAGGTGGTTTTTGTGTGTGAGCGAAAATCACTGTACAATTTTTAAAGTACTTGTGTATGTTCTAAAAGGTTGCATGCTAGTGGACCTATCTTCTACCTTTTTTAGCCTGGTGTCTTTAGCCAAATCCTAGTTTCCTAATCTCTGCAGGCAGGAACAAGAAAAATCTTAGTCTCTTAAATTACTTTAACATACGAGACCAACTTGGTAGAGACGGTGTAATTAATTTCCCCTTTCCTACTAGATCTTCCTTGTACGTTAAGCATATCCTCCTTCACCAGAGGTGAGGGTGTGTGAACTAACTGAGTCTAGGAATACAATTCTGTGGTTTTAACTCCTTCATGCATTAACTAGCCCTAGGCTTGCTAGTTATATTTGACTGCAATTTCCCACAGTTGTTGTTAGCTATTTATTTATTTATTTATATACCGCTGAGTTGCCAAAAGGGCTTCTAAGCACTTTACAAGTATAAACGGTAACAAATATATCCAGACATGTTTAAAATACACAATAATGCAATTTCATCCAAAAGTTGAAGACATTCATTATTAAAAATGTAAGACAAGTTCATCTAAACGTTATAACTATTAAAACAGTTTTTTAAAAAAGCAATTAAAGCAATATAACACTCTTCTGACGTGGGTTTTAAAGTTTTATAATTTGCCCGAGTTTTAAATGTTCTGCTTCTTTTTTAAAAATGCAGCCACCTATCATTTTAAATGGATAGTTTTAATTGTGAGCCGCTCTGACAACCCTTCTCAGGATCAAGGCCAGGGTGCAAATGCATGGAGATATTAACTGCTGCTCCCCACCCACAAACCCAAGACAGTTTTCTCCAGGCCTGTGAGTTTTGTGCAAATGGAGAACAGGATTGCGGCAAAGGTGGAATGCTGTTGCTACTTATCGTCTTTGGAAGGGCTTGGTACTGAAATGAACCCAAGCAGATCTGTGAGGCTGGATGCCATGGGGGTCGAGTATGGGGGATATTTATAACTCCAGCATCCTGCTAGCCTGGGTATATTTAGACAGAGCTGCCAAACAACAAGTCAGGGGAGAGGGCTTGGCCAAAGGGCTTAGCTGAACTCCCGTGTGCTACACCCAAGAGGAATTTTCCTTCCTGGGTCGCTTCTTCCCCTGCATCTTTGCAGTTTTGTTGTTGCTGTTGTTTAGTCATGTCCGACTCTTCATGACCATGGACCAGAGCAGGCCAGGCACTCCTGTCTTCCACTGCCTCCCGCAGTTTGGTCAAACTCATGCTGGTAGCTTCGAGAACACTACCCAACCATCTCATCCTCTGTCCTCCCCTTCTCCTTGTGCCCTCCATCTTTCCCAACATCAGGGTCGTTTCCAGGGAGTCTTCTCTTCTCATGAGGTGGCCAAAGTATTGGAGCCTCAGCTTCAGGATCTGTCCTTCCAGTGAGCGCTCAGGGCTGATTTCCTTCAGAATGGATAGGTTTGATCTTCTTGCAGTCCATGGGACTCTCAAGAGTCTCCTCCAGCACCATAATTCAAAAGCATCAATTCTTTGGCGATCAGCCTTCTTGATGGTCCAGCTCTCACAATACTAACCTACAAAAGCAATGAGCCAATGAATGGCCGAGTCCTAGGCAGGAACCAAGCCTCTCTTTCTGTCTATATCTCCTAGGCATCCCCAACCTGCTGCCCTCCGGATGTTTTGAACTACAGCTTCACATGAGACAACAGTGTGATGCAGCAGCAAAAAAAAGCTAATGCCATTCTAGGCTGCATCAACAAATGTATAGTGTCAAAGTCAAGGGAAGTCATAGTACCACTCTGTTCTGCCTTGGTCAGACCACACCTGGAATACTTACTGTGTCCAGTTCTGGGTGCTGCAATTTAAGAAGGATATTGACAAGCTGGAACATGTGCAGAGGAGGGCAACCGAGATGACCAAGGGTCTGGAAACCAAGCCTTATGAGGAGCAGTTGAAGGATCTGGATATTTAGCCTGGAAAAGAGGAGACTGAAAGGAGATAGGATAGCCATTTTCAAATATATAAAAGGCTGTCACGTGGATGATGGCGCAAGCAGCTCGTTTTCTCTTGCTCCAGAGGGTAGTACCTGAACCAGTGGCTTCAAGTTATAAGAAAGGAGAGTCCCGCATTGCAGGGGGTTGGACAAAAAGACCTTGGCCTGCTCCCAACAGGTAATGTTGTGGTGTGGGACATAGACAGCTTGGCCTTATAGAGTGGGTGCCCCTGGCTCTCTTCATTATTCTCCCTTACTGCTAGAATTTAGATTTCCAGCTTCTTGGGGGCAGAGATCTGTCTTCCTTTCGCTCCTTTGTTTGAGTATATTAAAGTGAAGTAAGGTTGAAGAACCTTTGGCTTTCATCTCTGACCACTGGCCATGCTGCTGCTGGGAGTTAATCCATATCAGGAAAGCCGTATGCTCCCCATTCCAAGTGCAAAGAGATGAGCATTGATGTTTCCACTGAAAATAACAATAAAAGGATGCCTCTCAACTGGTTCTGGGGCCATTGTTTGGTTTGTGATACCCAATGTACCAACCTGGATCAAACCACTGACCCAATAGCCCCTTACAGCAAAAAGTCTGGTTAACTATGCTAGGGAACGGACAAACTGCAGTCTGCATTAAATGTGTAGTCTGCTGTTGTGTATTTTCTTCTTCTTAAGATAGCAGGCATGTGTGTTTGTGTGCGATAAGGACAAGAAGCAACGGGGTGGGCGGGCGGGGTGAGTTAACTAGCATGCAGAGAAAGGGTTAAACCTTTACACTCCCCATTCCCAGTCCTACCCCTCCCATCCCACTCCTGCCTTGGAAATCAAAGGCAGGCTAGGTGCTTAGCTTAGGGGAGAAACAGTGTGGTGTAGTGGTTAGAGGGCCAGACTAGGACCTGGGAGACAGGGGTTCAAATTGCCATTTGCCCACTATTATTTATTAAATTTATATACCACCCTTAATCTGAGGGTCACAGGATGGTTTACAGTATATAAACACAAAAATATATAACACAATAAACAAAACAATAACACACACATCCTATACTTCGTTTAAAAAGACATAGATTAATTAGCCAAAGGCATGGGTGAAGAAGACTGTTTTAACCTGGCGCCTAAAGATATGTAGTGAAGGTGCCAGTTGAGCCTCCCTGGGGAGAGCATTCCACAAACAGGGAGCCACTGCAAAAAAGGCCCCGTTCTCATGTTGCCGCTCTCCAGATGCCGCTCTCTTGGGCCAGTCACTGCCTCTCAGCCTAACCTACCTTGCAGGGTTGTTGTGGGAATTAAATGGGGAGGGGGAAAACCATGTACACTACCTTGATCTCCTTGGAGGAAAAGGTGGGATATAAATGCAATCAATTAAATGGATAAATTAAATGCAGGGGTTTAGCCTCAAGTGCTTCCCCTCCAGGTAAGTCTGCAAAAGGGAAGAGAGGTGCTTCATTCTCTCCCCAAAGAGCGTGGCATCAGTTTGTGTGGGCAATCTAGCTAGTTAAAGGAATGAATCATGAGTCACGGCAAAGCTTGCAGGCATCCCCGCAGAGGAGAAAACAAAAGGGCTGGTTTCATTTCAAGGTTTCCAAACCTGATGTACCCTTGGTTAACAGATTGTCCTCGGCAGAATGTCAGATTCAGTCAGTTGCAACTTTAAAGAACAATAATACTGCATTGGCGCATGTATTTTGATGTCCTTGTAGCTTGCTTTCCTGTGGTATATATTCTCAAAACATGAAAATACACACACACACACACACACACACACACACACACACACACAGTATACAAATGCATGAATTGTAGGGCCACTCTCTTCTGTAGACCTGCAAGGTAAAGGTAAAGGTAAAGGTAAAGGGACCCCTGACCATTAGGTCCAGTCGTGGCCGTCTCTGGGGTTGTGGCGCTCATCTCGCTTTATTGGCCGAGGGAGCCGGCGTACAGCTTCCAGGTAATGTGGCCAGCAGGACTAAGCTACTTCTGGTGAACCAGAGCAGCGCATGGAAGCGCCGTTTACCTTCCTGCCGGAGCGGTACCTATTTCTCTACTTGCGCTTTGATGTGCTTTCAAACTGCTAGGTTGGCAGGAGCTGGGACCGAGCAACGGGAGCTCACCCCGTTGCGGGGATTTGAACCGCCGACCTTCTGATCGGCAAGTCCTAGGGTCTGTGGTTTAACCCACAGCGCCACCCGCGTCCCGACCTGCTTGGTAGTCCATCCCATATTTTGAGGGGCGGCAGTCTAGCCTGATCCAACTCCTTCTCCCTCTCTGGCTGTGTGCATCCCATACATTTAAAGCACATTGCTTCCCCCAAAGCAGGGCTTCCCAAACTTGGGTCTCCAGCTGTTTTGGGACTACAACTCCCATCATCCTTAGCTAACAGGACCAATGGTCAGGGATGATGGGAACTGTAGTCCAAAAACATCCAAAGACCATTGTTTGGGAAACCCTGGCCCAAAGCATCCCAGGAACCATAGTTTGTTAAGGGTTCTGGGAACTGTAGTTGTGTGAAGGGCAAACTACAGTTCCCATGCTTCTTAAAAGCCATGTGCTTTTAAGTAAATGGTGTATGCACAGCCAGGCTGTCTCCTCTGCTGAGCTGCCTGTGGGTTTTTTTCTTTCCTTTCGCACCTTCTGGTCAGCAGCGCACGCTGCTGTTCCCCTGCAGCCTTTGTCCTGGAGCCAAGGCAGACTTAATTTAGCTCCCTTAATCTTTCCCTCTCTGCCGCTAGCCAGTACCTTCCCTCTTTTTTTAAAAAAAGAAGTTTGTTCCTTTCCCTCAGCTCCAACCAGTCCTTATCTCCTCCTGAAAGACCAGGGAGGCCCAGCAGTACGGATCCTGAGGGGTAGGTGCAAGGGGCTGCACGGGGCAGGTAGCGAAGCAATTTCCCCACTCTTTATCTGGGGAAAGGAGACAAGACGACTCCAAGGGCACTGCTGTTGGGCAGGGTGAGTTTCCTGCAAGGGTGAGCCTATGGGTGGGATAATATAACACCCTTGCGTGCCAAAGCCCAGCAGAATGGGCACCTCTCTGGGGAGGAGCAGGGACAGCTGTGTCAGGGGCTGTAATGGAGCTGTCAACTGAGTGGTTGTGTTGGTTTTTTGGAATGGGGCATGGCAGAATCAGGGGGCGAGCGTTTTTCTCTGGTGTGTAGCAATGCTTGGAAAGCCAGTTTTTTTAAACAAACTGCAGTTCCCAGGATTCTGTGGTGGTGGTTGTGGTGGGGCAAGCCATGTGTTTTTAACGTGCTTTAAAAATAACGTTGTGATTTTTCACATTGATGGAATATGCAGAAATGGCAAGTTTGTCTTGTGAAATCAGAAATCAAGATGAGGCAGAATTCAAGGAGGATTGGAGAAAGTTTGTAAATTTTGTTATTAAAAAAACTATTGTAAACATGCTAAAACGCAAGTGGCTTTAGAGTAAAAACAACAGTAAAATACAGATTTGAAAATACTGTGGAAAAGGTAATATATAGAATAAGTAGCATGCAGCATAAATTAGAAAAATATTATTGTACATTCGCAAATGTTGCTTCAACTTTCTCTTTGAAATATATAAATAAAAGCTTATGAAAACAAATAAATGAAATAAACCTTTGGTGTGGATGTGACATGCTCCCGTGATGTCTAGCCTCACCCTGTGAAGGTGCCGCCGTCCTTGCTGCATTTAAAGCAGCCTTGCAAAGAACCCTGGGAACTACAGTTCCCAGTGCCCTCGCTCAATTAAAGTTGCAAGGATTCTTTGTGGGGAGGGAAAGGGGCTTTAAGGGTACAGGCTTGTGTTCAACATAGTGCTAAGATTCTGCCAGCAAAAAGGTTGCGTGGCGGAATCTCCTCCCCCTCGCACCCCCCTAAAACTGGTTGAAAATGGCCCTGGTGGGCATGCAGCCCCCAAGGAAAGGTCTGATCCAGTTGAGGTACAGTCAGTGTTAACTGGATCCACCAGTGGGTCCAAGGGGGCTCTTTTCTCTCTCTGCCTCCTTTCCTCTGAAACTCAGCACTGCAATGCTGAGATTGTCCAAGGCGTTTGGGTGCTTGAACCCGAAATTCTCTACATCATGCTCCCATCAGGGCAAATTAACAATAATGCAATTGGCTTCATTAATGGCGACAGATTCGCACATGCATCGGATCTCCTGTTTTAGCAGCCCCTCTGGCCCATCGGATGGATGTGGGTCGGCGGCTCGATTCCCCGCGACGGGGTGAGCTCCCATTGCTCGGTCCCTGCTCCTGCCAACCTAGCAGTTCGAAAGCACGTCAAAGTGCAAGTAGATAAATAGGTACCGCTCCGGCAGGACGGTAAATGGCGTTTCCGTGTGCTGCTCTGGTCTGCCAGAAGCGGCTTAGTCATGCTGGCCACATGACCCGGAAGCTGTACGCCGGCTCCCTTGGCCATCATAGTGAGATGAGCGCTGCAACCCCAGGGTCGGCCACGACTGGACCTAATGGTTAGGGGTCCCTTTACCTTTACCTTTGGCCCATCAGATACTAGGGGGTGGTGAAGCTTGAGAGCCTGGCAGAATAACCTACATAAATATTGGGCTCCTGCAGATCTGTTTCTTGAGCATTTATGTGGATTCGCTTGCGCACAGCTTACACAGAGGTTAAGCAATATCTAGCTTTAATTTTTATGTATATCTTATTGGTTTTATACTCCACCTTTCCTCCGAGGAGCTCAGGGTGGTGTGCATGGTTTTCTCCCTTCCCCATTTTTAACTTCACAACAACCCTGTGAGATTGTTTAGGTTGGAAGACTGTGGCTGGCCCCAGGTCACCTAGCGAGCGTCAGGTCTGCCTGGGGATTTGAACCCTGGTCTCCCTGTTGCTTTCCTAACCACAAAAAACGTCTGTTGTCCGCCCTGCTCCACCTAGGATTTGTGGTTGGAGGGCAACAGCTAGGCACTTTTACCCATTAGAATTCTGCAAGCCTAAATTCCTTTCTGCGCCTGAATCCCTCCCGCAAAACACAGGCAGCCCGGAGGCGACAGATGTATTGCCCCTATAGTGGGGTTCAAAATTGGCTGCCAGAGGCATGCTGTTTCTCCTGGTGCCCAGTAGCATTGCTAGCCCTGCTGGAGGCAACCCCAGCAGCCAACTCGCTTTCTTCCAGGAATGTGCTCCCCGCTGGGGTGCAGTTACTGAGCAGCAGGGAAAGGCAGGCGGGTGTTGCTCTGCAGCTACAGCAACAAACAATAGGGTGTGTATGTGTGGGAAATTAAGGCTACAAGGAACCGACAAAAGAACATTCAGGCAGCTCTAAACCTGGCCGTCCCTGGATTGTCCAGCCAGTCTAACCGTCTGCGTCCCCCGTTTCAATCTCCCCAGCATGGAGAGAAGCTTTTGTACCCTTGTCCAATGGCTCTCAAAATTACGAGCTGCCTGGGCAGGCCCAAACGTCTCCTGCACATTCCACAAGGCTTTGGCGACACTCTGCTCCCTGCCAGAGCCTGGCTTCCACATTTTTGGTCTTGTGCCATGGTTGTAAGGTCCCCAGCATCGTCCTAGCAGAGGAGAAGGTCCCCGTTTCTTTGAAGTGCCTCCCATGCTCATTGATTGACAGGTGGTTGACAGGTCCCTGCTCCTACCCACAACACCTCTCTCAGTCGATGCCGGCATCATTGCCTAGCTGCAAATCCGGCTACTTCCAGAAGGAAGTGTAGCTTGGCAGCAGAGCATCTGCAAACATGTGGCACTGTACCTTGAAAGCCCATTTTTTGAGAGCAAAGTGGTATACCTAACGTTTAGAGCAGTGTTTCCCAACCTTGTGCCTCCAGCTGTTTTTGGACTACAATTCCCATCATCCCTTGCCACTGGTCTTGCTAGTCAGGGATGATGGGAGTTGTAGTTCAAAAACAGCTGGAGGCACAAGGTTGGGAAACACTGGTTTAGAGCAGCTCCAAATGTGTGAGCTGGGGCGTTCTTTGTTGCACCGAGAAATCTCTTGGCTGACGTTTGCAGTTAAAAGCGTGGCCTTTCTGGCAGAGAGTGAGCCAAGGCATGGGAGTGTTCCTAATCCCCTTTCCTGCTCAGTTAGTGATAGCAGCAGCCAAACATGCAAGCCAGAAGGATGTTTGTGGAAAGGATCTGTTTGTCTGAGCACTATGGGGCTGGGGTAGGAAGTGAGGAAGCAGGGGGCCGGCCTCCCTCCCAGGCAATTGGGTGTGTGCCCTCCAGCATTAGTCCGATGGTGGTGGTTGTTTTTGAACCGGTGCCTAGCAGCGAAGTCATGTGATGAATGCCAACGGAAATTGAGCCAAATGGGACCCCTGAGGAACGGGTGGGGGAGAGGGGTACAGAATGGAGTACAGTGGTACCTCGGGTTACATACGCTTCAGGTTACATATGTTTCAGGTTACAGACTCCGCTAACCCAGAAATATTACCTCAGGTTAAGAACTTTGCTTCAGGATGAGAACAGAAATTGTGCAGCGGCAGCAGGAGGCCCCATTAGCTGAAGTGGTGCTTCAGGTTAAGAACAGTTTCAGGTTAAGAACAGACCTCCAGAATGAATTAAGTACTTAACCCGAGGTACCACTGTATCCTGGAGCAGGGCTGAGCACGTCGGAGGCCTGATATATACTGCAGCATTTTATTGCAAGCCTCAGTTGTTTTCCGTAAGTGCTGCCTTGGCCATCGGAGGCCATGGGCACTTGCAAACAGAGACTCTGAATTTTAGCTGAATTCTCCCTCTTTCTTGTTAAATGCACTTTGATCCGCATGTTCTGGTTAAGAGCACGACAGGACCTTTCTCTGCCGGAAGGTCGCGAGCTTAATTGCCTGCCAGGGCAAGGGGGCAGGTAGAAGGGAAACCCTGAAACGTCCCTGATCACCCTAGAGACAGGTTATCATTAGCAAACATTGCAAAGCAGTTTTGGGTGGCTGCAAAAAAGCCTGTTGCCATAGTTACAGGCCTTTGCCCTCCCTTCCACAGGGCCACCGAGGCCATTTCAGGATGTGAAATAATGGGTCCAGCCCCAGCTGTTTGAGGAACCATTTCCTCTCCTCTCCCAGTCCATTTCCCTTTCCACCTGGCTGATCTGAACACCCCCCCCCAACCGCCCCTCTCCCCACAGATGTCTTGCTGACACTTCTCAGCCATCTTTGTTTCCTGCTTGCGTTTTGAGGGACGTTCTCTAATTATGGAACGTTTCTCAGTAAAGCTCTATTTTTAACCGTACCCCCCTGGCTCCCGGTGGACTTGCTGTTTACTTTTCCATCCTTAAGAGTAGCCAACTTTGCGTTCTTCCAGGGTTCCTGCTTGTTCAGCGGGAACTCCCCAACAGGCTGCGTTCTTTCTTCAGGGCAATGCCGAGCGAGGTGGGAAATGTTACCTGTTGAATTTCTGCTGGTTGCCTCAGATTGGTGTGTCCGTTGACAGTGCAGGAGCCCTCTCAAGAGGGAAAGGCAGCAACCTTGCTGGGAGAAAAGGGTGGAGGAGGTAGAAGAAAGGGGGAATGAAGAGGGGAAATGTTATGTACTGAAGTTCTCACCCTGGGCCAGCAGGGGGATACTGTATATAGTTTTCACTCAGGTCCACATATGCAAATAAGGGATTGAAAGTGATGTTCAGTGATTGGATAGTTACAGAAAATGGTTACTGTTGCGTTCTAGTGGAGCTCTGTATAAGCAGGCTGGCTGAACCCTTCAGTTCAGTTCTGTTCTGGCCTGTGAATAAACAAGAGCTGTTTGAAGAATCGCTGTGCCGTCTGATAAGTTCACCCACAACTTAACAGGAAATGCCCTGAAGAAGAAGAACATGTCTGAAAAGGTGGAATTTGTAGCTCATGGCAGCTGTTTTTGGTGGAAAACAGGATAGGGGAGAAAGGTTTAGCCCCAATAGGGTTCTCTTTGCATGCTGGGGCTAAGTACACTGGTACCTCGGGTTAAGAACTTAATTCGTTCCGGAGGTCCGTTCTTAACCTGAAACTTCTTAACCTGAGGTACCACTTTAGCTAATGGGGCCTCCCGCTGCCGCCATGCCGCCGCCACTCAATTTCTGTTCTCATCCTGAAGCAAAGTTCTTAACCCGAGGTACTATTTCTGGATTAGCAGAGTCTGTAACCTGAAGCGTCTGTAACCCGAGGTACCACTGTACACTTTTTAGAAAATGTGCTTAACACAATGTGTAGTTCGACCCCATAGTAGGGAACCTGAGGGCTGAATGCAACCTTCCAGGACTCTCTGTGTGGTCCTCAGCTCTCTCTCCAGGCCACACCCCCTTTCACCAGGCCACACCCCTTCCCTCCAGGCTGCACACCTCACCTCACCTCACCAGCCTTGCTTTGTGCTCTTCCTGGGAGTTTTTGCCTTGCTGGAATGCGTCCTTGAATTCTTATGATTCTTGCTTGCCTGGATGGTGGGCAGATCGAACCACAGAATCATAGAATTGGAAGGGACCCCGGGAGTCATCTAGTCCAACCCTTGCAATGCAGGAATCTCAGCTAAAGCATATTACATCCTGCACATTGCTCAAGCCAGGAATCTGACTATCTGTTGCTTTTCTATCTTCTCAGAACAGTCATGGAGTTGTGGTTCCTTCTGCCTCTGTGTGGGATCTTGATAGGATCTGCAGTAGCAGGTAAGCTTGGGGGGGCGCAGGGGGGGAGGAGGAGAAACAGCTGAAAATGTCTGCTGACATTTGGGCATTTTGTACTCTGCGCAAAAAGAAAATCCAGTTGAAAAATGTACTGCACCTTATAGTCAAAATGGATCTTGGTGAGCCCAGGTGGTGTAGTGGTTAGAGTCTCGGACTAGGACGTGGGAGACCAGGGTTCAGATCCACACTCACTGGGTGACCTTGGTCTAGTCCATGGGTAGGCAAACTAAGGCGCAGGGGCCAGATCCAGCCCAATTGCCTTCTAAATCTGGCCCGTGGACAGTCCGGGAATCAGTGTGTTTTTACATGAGTAGAATGTGTCCTTTTATTTAAAATGCATCTCTGGGTTATTTGTGGGGCATAGGAATTCGTTCATTTCCCCACCAAAATATAGTCTGGTCCCCCACAAGGTCTGAGGGACAGTGGACCGGCCTCCTGAAAAAGTTTGCTGACCCCTGGTCTAGGCACTGCCTCTCAGCCTACTTCACAGGATTGTTGTGGGGATTAAATGGGGAAGGGGAAAACCATATACAGTACCTCAAACCTCTTGTGGGGGGCGGGGGCAGCAGAAGGTAGGATAAAAATATAATAGATCAAATAAATGAACCTGAACTTGCCAGTATGTGCTTGAATGTCACCCGAAAATAGCCGGTTTCTGAAAGTGCCCCTTATATATTCAAGCCTTTTTGGTGTTGTTTTTGTTGTTATTTCTTAATTTATGTGCTGCTTAGTTGCCAGGTAGGATTGGAAATGCAATTTAAAGAGGAGGAACAGTGGGGTATAAATATAAATAAATAATAAAAACAAAACATTTCCCCCCAAATCGGGTTTATCAAGATTATAATGCTAAGTTGTTTAGTATAAAGTGATTGATTAATGGGGGAGGGGGGGAGGGAAGATTTAAGGATAACCGTATTATTAATCTCCTCTATATGTGTGTGTGCTTGTTTGCCTCTTTCAGAACCACCACAACCCAAGGACATTCCACACGACCCATTCAATTATGGTGAGCCAGTTGTTACTACCTGGGGTCAGGAGATAGATGGCAAGGGCGGAGACCCCCTGACAGACTTTTGGAAACAAAAAACGTGTTGTCCAATCTCCTCATTTTTGCAATTAAAAAAACTACAACTTTAAAAGAGGTGCGGATGACTCTGGCTTGGAGCGCAGCACTGATGCAAAGGAGAGGGGTTTTTTTGTGTTTTTTAACCTTCCGTCACCACCTGTGGAGGCTATTTTCCTCAGCCTGTGTCTCCCTTGCTCCCTATAGTGGCGACCCATCCATTCGAGCAAGTGGGGCACTGCTGCACCAAGACCAGTCTGTCCCCAGCCAGCCCTCATATGTCTGCCTACCTCTTCACTGACAAGACAGCTCTGGCTGTCAGCTTTCTATTCCTTAGTCTCATTGCTGGCCTTCTAGGACTCAACAGGGAGGAGGAAACCTGTGCCACATTTACACCGTGCCTTAAAAGTGCTGTGATACCGCTTTAAACAGCCATCTCTCTCCCCGCTCCCCAAGAACCCTGGGAGCTGTTCTGAGAGTTCTTTGAAGACTCCTATTCCCCTCACGGTTTCGCAGTCAATCCCTCTCCACAGGGAACTGTGGGAATTGAAGCTCTGCGAGGAGAATGGGGCCTCCTTTCCTTAGTTGGCGCTTGCTATCATTGGCTTGGGGACTCGGGTGGCGCTGTGGTCTAAACCACTGAGCCTAGGGCTTGCCGATTGGAAGGTCGGCGGTTCGAATCCCCGTGATGGAGTGAGTTCCCATTGTTCGGTCCCTGCTCCTGCCCACTTAGCAGTTCGAAAGCATGTCAAAGAGCAAGTAGATAAATAGGTACAGCTCCAGTGGGAAGGTAAACAGTGTTTCCAGGCGCTGCTGTGGTTCGCCAGAAGTGGCTTAGTCATACTGGCCACCTAACCCGGAAGCTGTCTGTGGACAAATGCCCGCTCCCTCGGCCTATAAAGCAAGATGAGCGCTGCAACCCCAGACTCGTCCGCGACTGGACCTAACTGCCAGGGGTACCTTTACCTTTACATATGGTTTGGGCTACCAGATTTTTGCCCTACCCATCCCGATGGGCACCAGCTGTTACTGATCCGGAGAGCACCAGGTTGGGGAACACTGATGCAAAGCATCACAAGAGCGTCCCCTCATTCCAAGTCAGGGATGTGTTCCCAGCTGGAAATGACCACTTCTTCCTTTTCCTTCCTTCTCAGATTACCACTCGCTGAGAATTGGGGGGCTGGTTTTTGCTGTCGTCCTGTTCCTGCTTGGCATTCTCATTGTGCTCAGTGAGTAGATTCTCTCCCCCCAACCCCCACAATTCCCTGCCTTATAATGAGCCAAGCTGAGCCATGGCACCTGCTGAATTTCCCCAACATTGCGACTTTAATAAAATGCAGGTGTGGGGAGGAAGGGCTCCTTTCACACACCTGTTTAGTAGAGGGCTGATCGCTCAGGGCAAAAGGGACACTGCCTTACCAACTCTCAGCCTGCCCCCTGCCAGACCCAACTTTGCTGTCTTACTTACGGTACATCCAGCATACATGGTATTACTGGCTATCCTTGTCCTCAATCTCAGTGTCATAGAAGTCATCAGGGAGGCGGATGTGGACAAAACTAGAATTAGCGTTCTCTGGCGCCACCTACTGTTGACCTCCCTGCCTCCTGCCTCGCCAGTTCCAAATGGGAACCAGCCACCACTGTCCAGTTGTTATATTTTCTCCTCTTAAGACCCACACAGCGGGGCTCAGTTGCACACACTGTCTCACATACCGGATACTTGTACCTTTTCTCTCGAAGACTGAAAAGCAGCTGGTGGGGGCGAGGTAGGAGGGGGAAACTACTGAAGGGAAATGGATCGAGGAGCCCATATGGACACATGGCTCAGTCAGTAGAGCATGAGACTCTTAATATCAGGGTCGTGGGTTTGAGGCCCAAATTGGGCAATAAAATAAAATAAAAATCCTGCATTGCAGGTGGTTGGACTTGATGACCTTTGTGGTCCCTTCCAACTCTAGAATGCTATGATTCTATATATGAAGCTGTCTTTTACGGAGTCAGGCATTTGACCTGCCTTGTCCACTATTGCTGCCTCTGACTGGAAGAGGCTCTACAGGGACCCCAGCAGATGTCTTTCCCATCGCTCACATCCCTGGAGACACTGGGGATTGAATTTGGGGCCTTCCACAGGCAAAATTACGTGCTCTGTCATAACTTTCTACTGCCACCTTCTGGTGGTCTTCTGCAGCACGTTAACAGCACATGCAGCTGCTAAGTATCACCAGGCTTGTAGATAAATTGGAGCCTCTGAGATACAGGAGGGTGTGTTGGCATCCTTGAGGGAACCTTGAGGTTTGCAAAAGGAAAACACCATAGGGGGGCATCTTCTCCAACCGAAAGAGCAACCCAATGAAAGCTGCTTGTGTCCTCAGAATGCCGTTGAGAGGATGTTTGGAATGGAGTTTTCGGGAGGAGGGCATGGCTGGCTGGAACCCTGAGCTGCAGCACTCTGTGCAACATTTTGTTGCAGGTCTCACTTTTAGTCTCTGAGCCCCATGTGGACCTCAGACTGTTGATCTATTTAGCTCAAGACTGGCTGGCTTCAGTGCTCTTAAGTTTAGTCTTTCCCATCCTGTCTTTAGATATTTTGTGAATTGGAGTTGGGACTGCCTCTATGCATTCTGCCACTGACCTGTGGGCTCCCTCTAATATAAGATTACCAGATTTTTTTCAATGAATCTGGGGGCACTTATCAACTTCAATGGATTTTGTATGGGGACAGATGTGTAAATCCGGGGACTGTCCCGGGAAAATGGGGATATCTGGTAACCTTAAATTAGAGTGGGCTGCTTTCTGTTCCAACCACTTGGCAACACTCCCTTCCCAAAAGAATGCTGGCAATCCCAGACTCTTTGCTTCTCGCCTGTCCCCATACTGATTCTCTTTCACTGTTTGGGATTTCTCTCTCTTTCCCAGGTCGACGTTGTCGCTGCAAGTTCAACCAGCAACAGAGGTAACGCTTTTCTCCTGGAAAGCTTAAATAGGTGACCTAGGATAGAGGGGCTATTATATACAGCAGATGCAGACAGGTGACCTAGCAAGAAGAAGAAAAAGCATCTAGAGCATCTGTGATCAGACCATTCCTCCAGAAGTCTGCAACAAACTGATATCCTGTCTTTTATTCTTCAGCATGCATTCTGAGGTTGATAATCAGTACCTCATCTAATCAAAAACAGCTAAGCCTTCTTGTAATATAAGTTTTAATGAATCATCAAGGAGGTGGAATCAACCTCTAAAGAAATTCTTGATTGGCAAAATATACTTTATCTCTTGTGCCAGTAGTCTAATACACAAATAGGCCAAAAACCGATCTGCCTCTGCGAACAATCAGGCTTTGCAATCTGTCTTTGTCTTCTTGGAACCATCCAATCAGGAGGCCAAAGATATTCCCTCGCTCAGAAATTCTCTTCTATAAGGAACTCTGCACATGTTCTGAAATCCAAGACTTTGCTTAAGCAGGTAAAATGTAACTAGTTAGGTCAGGCTGAGTTTTCTTTTTCTTTGCAAGTCTTGTGTATGATTTTGTTGCCTTTCTTTTATTTATTATTATTTAAAATGTTTGTATACCGCCTCTCATTAAAACAATACCAAGGTGTACAGTAAAACAGTTTGGTACAAAACAACAAGAAGTACTATCGGAAAAAGATCTTCCCACACACCCTTTCCACCAGATAAAAACTATTTACACTTGGACATTTGGCTTCGCTCATTTCCAAAGGAATTTCTCACTAAAAGCTTCCCCATGTGCTAAGAGTACACAGTTGTTAAGCTGCCTCCTTTGTTTTCTTAAGGAGCTTTCACAAGATTTTGTTTCTTTATTTCTTTATATGTATATATTTATAGCCAGCACTTTCATAAAAACATATCCAGGTGGTATGCGACATATAAGAATAAAATCAGCCAAAAGCATCCATAAATGCATCAGTAAAACATAGTGATTGCTAAAAAAGAGATGGTTCGTGACAATATAGTTTTCAAAAGACATCTTAAAGAAGGAAGGGATGGTTCCTGCTGAACTCTAGTGGCAGGGAGTTCCGCAGGGCAGGGTGTGCCCCACTCAAGGCTCAGTCCCTAGTTTAGAGCAACCCAACCTTAGGAGTGTTGGGAACCAGCCAGAAGTCATCCATCAGACAGTCTCAGTGATTGAGGTGGACCGTAATGAATCAGGCAGTCCTTAAGGTATTTGGACCTCAAGTTGTTTAGGGCTTTATGAATGAACACAAGTAACTTGAATCTGGCCTGGTAGCAAGACAGCAAATTGTTAAACTTGGGGCTTTGGAAAAGTAAATACAAAGCTTCTCCCTCCCAGCCAGTGGCATAGCGCGGGTTGCCAGCACTCCGGGCTACCTGGAGGAGCAAGGGTGAGAAGGAGGGAAACAGAGACAGAGAACGCATGTGCATTCAGCTGCCTAACAGCATCTGCGGCACCCAAGAGATTGCAGCTGTAGAGATAAGAAAAGAAGAGTCGTTCCATTGCCCGGAGAGGTTCTCATGGAGAGGCCGTTTTCAACAGAGCCCAGCGACGGAATCGCGCAACTGTATTGAGACAGCACCAGGTGTTGAAATTTGGCAGCCTTAACAATTTTGCGCCCGGGGCAATTACCCCTGTGGCCCTCCCCACGCTACGCCACTGCTCCCTACTCCCCCACCACAATAGTTGGGTTGGAAGGAGGGGTCCTTGGCAGTAGGGGTCAGACCGCCAGCCCTCCAAACAGCAGAGCAGAGGCTGTCACAATCCAAAACAGGGGTAGTCTACCCTTTTGGGCCCATGGAAATGTGAATAAATCCATAGTTGGCAAGGCTTATTAGCTCACATCACCTTAATTAACCAATTCTATGGGTGCCCTGAGTAGTTATTTTATCTGTCCACAGGAGGAGCTATTGCTTTGCACTTGTACAAAACACCGTGGTTTTTAAACAACAGAAATCGCTGCAGGATATGAAGTGAGCAAGGCATTTTTGTTAAGCGCAGCAGGACAAATATTTTTTTCTATTTACAGGACGGGTGAACCTGACGAGGAGGAGGGGCCCCTGCGCAGTTCTATTCGGCGTAAGATCCAGCCTCCTTTAGTTATCCTTCACTTTCCTCTGCCGCGCCCTTCTTTTCCTCATACTTGAGGACTGGAAACTTTAAAAAGAAAACCGAGGAGCTGAGCCTTGTGCCTACGTCAGATTAATTTGTTTCGTTAAAAACTTTTTATTTGTTTCTTTCGTAAAAATTATACACTGCTTGATTGCAAAAGCAAAACAAAACAAAAGCTTATACAGTCATACCTCGGGTTAAATACGCTTCGAGTTGAGCGCATTTGAGTTGCACTCCGCGGCAACCCGGAAGTAATGGAGCGCGTTACTTCCAGGTTTCGCTGCTTGCGCATGCGCAGATGCTGAAAATGACGTCACACGCATGCGCAGAAGCAGCGAAAAGTGGTGTGTTCATGCGCAGACATGCTGTCACTAGTTACATTTACCTCTAGATGCAAACGGGGCTCTGAAACGGATCCCGTTCATATCTAGAGGTACCACTGTATATATATTAAGGGGTCAGCAAAAGGTAGATTGGGATCTGCTGGTAGGATTTCTAAGTGCCTTGGAATAGATTGGTGAGGACTTCTGGCTCAGGTGTTTAACAATAGCAACCAGGATATGACTTTTCCCACCTTAATTGAGCGGCTGAAACAAAGAAAGCGAGTGGACTTTTGTGTGGCAGGACTGCGTGTTCAACTTGTGCCCCATCTGCACCACACATTTAAAGCAGTATCATACCACTTTAAACACTCATGCCCCCCCCAAAGAATCATGGGAGCTGTAATTTGTTAAGGGTGCTGAGGGCTATTAGGAGACCCTTATTCCCCTCACAGAGCAGCAGTTTCCAGAGTGGATTAACAATCAATTCTTCTTTCCAGGGAACTTTGGGAAATGTAGGTCTTTGACAGGATCCAGCCAGGCAAAAAAACTTGAGGCACAAAGAAAGGCCTGTGAGGAGGCTGTGGCCTGAGGAGGGCCAGACTGAGATGTCTGGAGGGCCGCACTCCATCCCCGGGCCTCAGGTTCCCCACCCCTCTGCTAGATCCTGCGCTGTGGGGCAAAATGTGTTTTGGGACTGCTTTGATTTGTCATGTAACAGGACACACTGCTGGGGCGAACTGTTCCTGCCTGGGGTGGATTAGGAAAAAAGAAGGAAAGAAAGCTTAAAGCCTTTTAGGGAAACAACCATTTTTTAAAAACTGTCTCTTTCTGACTCTCCTTGCTAGGTTTATCCACAAGGATGAGATAGAAGAAGCCTGAAACTGGTGAGTTGCATATACCACAGGACTGGGGAGATGGACCGCTGGGTTGGACGGACTGGTTGGGCTCCATGTCCCGCTAGCATGCTCTGAAAATCAAGTCGACAGCTTTGCTCATAGTTTACACTATATTGAAACTGAAAGTGATCATAGAACTTTCCAGTGAACACTACTGAATGGGCAGTGTGTCACAGTGGTTAGACTTTTGGACTAGGACCTGCGTGGCCAGGGCTCAATCCAGGGGTATTGTGGGAAACGCTGAATGGGGGCTCGCACACCCTGCCAATAGTGCTGACTGGAACACCGGAGGGGTTAAAGAGGGGGCCGTGGGGCAGCCACCAGTAGGGCAGGGTCTTCCGGACCCCTGGCAGCTGGTGGAGGCTCATCCATTGGGGCGAATGGGCATTCCCTTGCCAAGCTCAATCAACTCAGCCTGCCTGCCTTCTTACTTCCAGCCAGGGGTTGGCACTACCTGCCATCTTCCTGCTCCCTATCCTCAGAAGGGAAGAGGCCAGTGGAGACAAAACGAGAATTATGATAGTTGCCTCTGCCAGACATTGTCTCTAGCGCCACCTACTGTCGATCTCCCTGCCTTAAAACCTACCAGTTCTAAGAGGCACCAGCCGACCACTATTGGCAGCTGCCCAGGAATCCTGGGTGCCAGCTCTGGGCCTGGCAGAGGCAGTCCTTGGGGTACCCAGGGCCTGAGCTGCCTAGGGCTTTTAAAGGTGAAACCTGTCCTTTTTAATTTAGCCAGATACCTCCAGGCCTGCAATTACAGAGGGGCCTGGAAGGCAAGTACACAAGAAGCTGCCTCATCCTAGGTCAGCAGCTCTCCAGGATTCAGGCAAGAGTCTCTCCCAGACCTATCTGGCGCTGATGGGATTCACCCTGAGACCTTCTGCATGCCAAACATGTACTCTCCTACTGAGCTACAGTCCTTTCCTCTAAATTGACTGTGGGACACCTTACAGAGCAGTATGTCGTGGAGAACCATCTGGAGAAACTGTGATCTTATCAGGGCTTTTGAGGGGGCAACTGTTGGGCTTCTGTCTTTCTGGATTTATTTTGAACTTAACTCCTTCTACGCCTGACTTTTCTTTTTCTCCTCCCAGGCTGCTCCTGACATGTCGTTCCCCCCATGATCCAGAGTATTCCTGTCTCTGCACTGCACACAGCCCTCACCTCCCTGCTCCCCAGCAAGCCGCCTGCCTTTTGCACCAAACCTGGCAAAACGCCAGGCCTGCTGTCTTCGTGGTGATCCCAGCCTAACTTGGAAGTGCTTAGCTTGCTGCGAGACTCTGATTTCCCTCACAGAGAGAGAGTGGGGTTGTTGTCCGGCACATTTTGCTCAAGCTTAGTCCTCATCCTAGGCGATGGGGGATACTCAATCTGCCTTCCTGGTGCTCAAACGGTTACAATGAGACTTCCCAAGAGCGGTGGTAGAAATGATTTTCAGACATATCTAGGCTGGCAGCTCTGTCCTTGAAAAGAAAACAGAAGGGGTGTTCTTCTTCCAGAGAAGCTAGGAGCTCATCCAAAGTGGGGGGTTGCTTCCATTGGCCTTCCAGATTATCACTTGGTGCAATCTCAGTTACTCGGTGCAAGTGCAGAGTGCAAGGCAGCCTTTTCTGACTCGGTGCGTTCCAGATCTTGTTGGACTCCCAATTCCCATCAAACCTGGCCAGCGTGCCCAATGGCCAGGGATGAAGGGAGTTGCAGTCCCAGGGACATTTGGATGGCCCTGTTTTGGGGAAAGCTGAAGGTGAGCACTGTCTCCAGAGGTTGTTGACACCTGTCTGTTTCAAAAGACAATGGAGTGTGCCTCGGGAGGTGAAGTCTAATCGCTGTGTTAGCAGCACCAGAGTGACCTCCCTGGGGTCCAAGCCTGGGCAGTGTGTATGGAGGTCCCGGGCTGCCCAGATGGCAAGACCCCTCTCTCAGCCTTGCTGATATGGCCCAAAGGAAAGCAGAGCAATACGTTTGACAGCAGCTTGGCTGTAGGAGTTGCTGGATGGCATACAAGGCGCCATCCAACCACCTTGAGAACTGCAGATTTGCGTAGGGTTTTCTCCTTAGCCTTGTCTTCTCCTGAAGACATCCCTTAAGGCAGCAGAGATCTTGGATCAGAGTCTTCCTTCTCCTAGATGGGCTGTATTCCCAAATTGACGAGGAGCCCCATTTGCCCTCACTTCCCTCTGCAGGATGTGCAGAAATCGCCTTCTTGACCATTGGGCCCACTATTGGTCCCATCCACTCCATCTGCTGGAGCCTGTCTTCATATGAAGGGCAAGTCCTTAACTCACTGAGGTTTGAGACCCATTGGCTACCCTCGCCTGGTTTAGCCGGCCACTTTAAGCCACTTCCCAGAGTGTGGCTGCTGTCATATGCTGACAGCTTCTAGGAGCCACAGGTGAGAGCTGAGTGCAGGGTGGGGCCCAACGCTGAACAAACTACCCCAGAAGGAGCACAATGTGCCCCCCATCAGAGGTACTACCCCTCTCCTAACACCCCACCCCCAGGAAAAGGGTGATGAATAATGCAGCCCTAACCGTGAGGCTCCCTAACCAAGATTTTGCAATTCCCTCAGAGCCTATTTGTTGTATTTAGCAGCTGCAGCCACAAGACGTAGTGGGGAATGTTCATTTTGTTCCTGTCTGGTGGAGTGCGAGTTCCCAGCCCTGCCAAATGCACAATAATACACTCTTATAAATGAGAAGGGAGTATGAGATCTTTCCTTTTTTTTATTAGAGTAAATTGAGGCCTTTCTTTCTTGAACAAAAAATAGTGACAGTTTCGACAGGAAGAAGAAGTTCTGGCCTTATTACAAGCTTGCTTTTTTGCCAAGAACTTCCTACAGTCAGTGCAGAATATCCAGCTGTTGGGCTCAGCAAGCTGGCTGGATCTAACCAACTAGGGATGCAGAAGCCGTAGCCCTTCCAGATGTGATAGGACTCTCAACTCAATGGCCTATGGTAACTGGGGCTGATGGGAGTCCAGCACCAAATTAGAGGACCACGGCTTCCCCATCCTTAGCCTAAATCTTTGCCTGTGGCATAGCAATGCAGCCTGGCTCTGAAAATCCAGACCAGAACTGGAAATCTACTCCCAGGTGCCGATGCTTCAAACAACAAAACCTGGAGGCAGAAAGTAATTCCCACCTTTGCCCTGAGTGTTGGGTGTGTAGGATGCAATAAATGAGTGTGTACGCTAGTTCTCCTGTTAGACCGCCTTCACCTGCTTGGAAAAATGACACTCAGTTATAGGCTAACCTTGCTGCGTGCTGTATCATTTGAGGTTACCTGTATTCTCTTGCAGTGTGGTTTCTTTCCAGCAGAGGGCAGTGCCATAACATCCACCTGCTTCAGTTCTGTCTAGGCTGCGTAGGAGGAGCAGGTGTGGGTGGCACCTGTCAAAGCTTAATGCCTAATGCTCTTTGTACTGCTGGCCCTTAGGAAAGCTCTCCACTGAGCCCCGTTCCCCTGGTTTCGCTGACCCCTTTCTATGTTTCTGACCTTTTATGTCTGCCAAGTCTCTTCCACGACATTAAAATGCTACTTTCTCCAGCTGCGGTGAAATGTCAGACTTTGCTCTCTCTGTGTGTCTGTGGGCTTGTGCATGAACGAGCTTGAGAGCAGTAAGACATGGGTGGTATTTTCGGGAATTTCCACACACAAACTCCCAGACGCCTTGCTGGGATAGAACTATCTCCTTCACCAAATAACAGCTGTACCAAACAGCTGTGGAGGGATTGGAGGAGAGCTCCACATTTCCCCACTGTGAGTTTAATTGCCTTAGCTTCCCCTAAGGCAGGAGTGACTTGCCACTTAGGTTGGGGGCCTAATCCAGCTCCTGCAGCAATTCCACCCCACGATTTCGACAGCAGTGACAAAAATACAGTCATACCTAGGGTTACAGATGCTTCAAGTTGCGTTTTTTTGGGTTGCAGACGTGCCGAAACACGGAGGTACCGGAACGGGTTACTTCTGGGTTTTGGCGGTCGCGCATGCGCAGAAGCACTAAATTGCGCTTTGCACATGCACAGAAACGCCAAATCACACTTTGCACATGCGCAGAAGCGCCAAATCTCAGCCCTGCAGGTTGCGAACGTGCCTCCCGCACGGATCACGTTCACGACCTGAGCGTTCACTGTAATATAAATTAGGGTTCACAGGCTGGATAGCTCAGTTGGTAGAGCATGAGGCTTGATCCTAGGGTCATGGATTTGAGCCCCACATTAGCTGAAAGGTTCCTGCATCACAGAGGGTTGGACTAGATGACATTTGTGGCCCCTTCCTGCTCTGCAATTCTCTGATTCTATGAGTGCCATCATAGGACTGCAAGTCACCCCCATTGTGGTCATCACATCGACCATTTGATGAACAATAACCCCGCTCCTCTGCTGACCAGAGCCCCTGTTTTGCATGCAGATTTTTTCTGGCTCATTCCTCACCTACTCCAAGCAAGGCTAGGTGAGACGCCCTACATGAAAAGCTGGAAAGTGTCTGCCAGGCTAGTGCTGAGCTAGATGGACCAGTTGTCCCTGACTCAGTATAGCGTGACTTCTGTGTTCCAGAATCGCAGAACTGTAGAATTAGAAGGAACCCCAAGGACCATCTAGTCCATCCCCCTGAAACACAGGAATCTTTTTGCCTAAAGTGGGGTTTGAACCCATGACCCTGAGATGACGAGGCTCATACCAACAGAGCTTTCACAGGTCCTGTTCTTCCTATGGATCAGCTGAGGATGGGCTTATTGGGGGGAGAGAAATACCTAGCTATGTTTTGAGCTGGTAATGTGCACATAGCCTTAGTTAAAAGCACAACCTGCTGAGAAAGAATCAGTGATTCTTATGTGTAAGGAAAGAGTGCCCTAGGTTCGGAACTATGTATTGTCTCGGTTATCTGCACCATCTATGGACTCCAGTTCCAAAGGAGCCTGCTTCATCCAGATGACAGGTGGTTTGCGTGTAAAAAACACACTGAGCCTCACAGATTTGCAACTGTTGTGTGCCCCCTGCTTCCATGAACGATGAGAAGTTTTGGGGGAAGCTCCACATCCTTTGTCTCTTCCCCAAGCTTTCGCTCGCTTCCTGCCTTCCACACTTGTGTGTGCTCTGGCACACGCCAGCTTCCTCGGCTGGAACGGCATCACCTTTGCCAGGGCCCCTTGGGTATCTCATTCAAAAACGCGGAGAGAGCCTCAGCTGGCAGGAGACCATCTCTAAACCATGAGCTCTCGTTGACAAAACCTCAGCTGGTCATGCAGGACTATTCACCAGCAATCTGCAAGGCACAAATGTGACGGCGAGGCCACAAGTGCCTGCAAGTAAGGAATTGTTTGATGCCACCTCCCTCATACTGATGCCCTCTTGATGTTTCTGACTACAATTCCCATCAACCCAAGCCAGCATGGCGATGGGATCTGTAGTTCCAGACAAGTAGAGGGCACCAGGATGGTGAAGGCAGGAGTCCTACATGAGCTTGCACACAAGGCTTGACGGTTGACAGGGCGACAGTTTCATCAAACAGCCACACGTCTTACATGAAAATCAAAACTGTTTTCTTCTCTGCCTTCCACTCGTCCCTCTAGGCCTGGCTCAGGGACTGGCGCAACTCCCCAAAGTCTCAAATAAGCTGCCCCTCGGGGGCTCCCTGTACAGCTTCCTTGAACGCTGCTTTGTCTCTGTGACTTGAGTGGAAAATAACAAAAATCTCCAAGGGAATGTAAGGTTTCCATTTCCCCGGGGCTCGGATCTCCAAAGCTGGGTTTCAGCTTCCAAAGAGGTAATCATGTTAATCTGCCGCAGCAGAAACAACAGAGGTTTTTGATGTCTAAAAAGCTAATAGATTAGGTGTGGCAAAGCTGCTGTGGATCTAACTCCACCATTAAGCCAATATAAAGTATTGTCCTCAAGCTGTGTATGTGTGTGCAGGCGTCCCCCATTTATGTGGGGGCTACGTTCTGGGTCTACAGGAGAGCCAGTGTGGTGTAGTGGTTAAGAGCGGTAGACTCGTAATCTGGGGAACCGGGTTCGTGTCTCCGCTCCTCCACATGCAGCTGCTGGGTGACCTTGGGCTAGTCACACTTCTCTGAAGTCTCTCAGCCCCACTCACCTCACAGAGTGTTTGTTGTGGGGGAGGAAGGGAAAGGAGAATGTTAGCCGCTTTGAGACTCCTTTGGGTAGTGATAAAGCGGGATATCAAATCCAAACTCCTCTTCTACAAGCATAAGGAAAATTGGGCAAGTGGGGAGCAGCCTCTGAAAAGCCTCTCAATGCCCATTTCCCGCCTCCTGCTCTCCAGCTCTCTCGCTCTCTCCACACAACTCTCTTCAACTAGAGTTGAAGCTCTGGGGCCAGCTGGAGGATGTGTAGGAAAACAGCTGCTGCACTACTGTGCATGTCAGCTGCTAGGTGGGGAGGCTGAGCAGCCTAAACAAAGCCTCTCTGCACTTCAGGTCTCTTTGGGGCTTGCTTCCCTTACTAAAGTTATTTTCAGGGTCTGGGGAGGGTCTCCTGCCATTTCCTGGTTTGAATCTATTTCCCGGTGCTGCGTGTATATGTGGTTGCGCGTGAGTTAATTGCATGTAAGTGGGGGACGTCTGTGTATAAGAGTTGGAGCAGGCCAATGGCTTAACTAGTCTCACATCTTGTTCTCATAGTGACCAATCAGTAGCTTCTGTGAAGCCTACAAAGCAGGACATGAGCATAACAGCACTCGCATGGAATCACAGAACCATAAAGTTGGAAGGGACCCCAAGGGCCATCTAGACCGACCCCCTGCAATGCAGGAATATTGGCTAAAGCATCCATGACAGGTGGCCACCCAACCTTCGCTCCCAACTCTCTCCAATTGTGATTCCTGGCAACTGGCCTTCAGAAGCATCTTGAATGTAGAACATAATTATCACGACTAGTGGCTACTGGTAACCTCATCCCTCTTAAATTTGTCTACTCTTCTAAAGCTATCCAAGCTGGTTTCCATCCTTGCTTCTTTTGGGATCAAATCCCACAGTGTGAAGAAGCTAATTCTTTCATCAGTCCTAGAATCATAGAATTGTAGAGTTGGAAGGGACCCTGTGGGTCATCCAGACCAACCCCCTGCAATACAGGGATGAGCTTCTGAAGCTTCCAATGTGCAGCTTCAATGGATGTCCACCAAACAGGTTCTCCACCCCTCTTTGACTTCCTCTTTCATCCCCCTCTTGAGCAACTTCCGTGGCAACTACCAAGGTAGGCACCTGAACGGCTCGTCTCGTGGTTGACTCTGAAGAGACCTCTTTTTCAGGCACTCCTTGTCCTAGATCCCAGGTAATCTCTTCTGAAAGAAGTAACTTAATTAACACAACATCAGACTTGGCCAGTTTGGAGCAGCCTGATCCTTTCCATCAACAGCTTCTCATCAGCAGCCTTACCTGAAAGATAACCTCTCTTTGCTTGCTCTGCTCTTGGCCATCACATGGCTTTTGGGAACAAGGTGTTGCCTGTAAATTCAGTGTTACTGAAGGTCATCATACTCCAGTCACCTGTCCCTTACTGGGCTTCCTTTTTGGAGCGTCTAGAAAGTGCCTGGATTTATGAAGGTCACGATTGGGACATTTACAATGCAGCACAGGAAACTCCCCGTTTACGTATGCTCAAGGCTTGTGCAACCATGCATCGCCACAAAAGTGGCACGAAAAGAGGCAAAAACAGCCCTAAAACGGGAAAATGGGGAAACGGCACATTTTTGTGAAAATGGCACAAAAACTGCATCTAGCAATCCCACAAGCCTTTGCAAATGCAATCCCATGAGCCTTTGAAGCCTGTGGAGACTTGGAATTTGAGCAAGGAGGTTTAGAGGGCATGGTTGTGGTGGAGTTTGGTGGATTTTTAAAATAAAATTCAAGGGCTTTTCAAGGGTCTAGAGCAGGGGTTGGCAACCAAAGGCCCATGGGCCGGATGTGGCCCAATCACCTTCTCAATCCAGCCCGCGGATGGTCTGGGAATCAGCGTGTTTTTACATGAGTTGAATGTGTCCTTTTATTTATAATGCAACTCTGGGTTATTTGTGGGGCATAGGAATTTGTTCATTATTTTTTTCTAAAATATAGTCCAGCCCACCACATGGTCTGAGGGATGGTGGAGTGGCCCACGGCTGAAAAAGATTGCTGACCCCTGGTCTAGAGGGGTTTTGCAGGTTTTTTCAATGGTGTTCCTGACACACACTATTTTACTTAAACACATGGTGTATTGGAATGCAACCCCCATTTAAATAGGGAGTTGCCTGTACTAAGCATGTTAACCCATAAGTAGCGCATGCATGCAAGTAGCACAGCATGCAGGAACACAGAAGCTGTCTTATACAGAGTCAGAGAAAGAAGGGGAAGAGGAGAAAGAAAAAGTCCCAGCAAAAGAAGAATGGATATGGAATACAGTGGTACCTTGGTTTACGAACTTAATCCATTCCTGAAGTCCGTTCTTAAACCAAGGCGTGCTTTCCCATAGCAGCAGGGGACTCATTTTACAAATGGAACACACTCAACAGGAAGCAAAACATGTTCTCATTCCAAGGCAAAGTTCACAAACCAAAACACCTACTTCTGGGTTTGCAGCATTCATAATCAAAGCTGTTCATAAACTAAGCTGTTCTTAAACCAAGGTACCACTGTATGCAGAAACAGTGAAACATACCTGAAAAAAATAATAAATCAAGACAACAAACTTTTTATAAAAAAGAATGGAAATGGTTTATTGAATATTTACAAATAGATTGTAAACAGAAAAGAACATTGGCAGGATTCTTGTAATAATCTGCAGTTTTACACGAGTATATATTTAAAGTAGACGAATAAATGAGCAAATTAAGTTGATTTGGATATGCAGAAAATATTAAAAATAAATTTAAGGAACCGCAGAAAGAGGGGGAAGGAAGTCAAGTTTTGAAATGTTAAAATGATTGTAAAATCACTGAAATGTATAAAACTGAAAATCATAAATAAAAACTTAAAAACAACAGCAACATACTATATACACACACAGAGAAGGGGCAAGGGGCAAGCGATTTGCAGCTTTTCCCTCTTTGATTTTCTTGAAATTGACGGAAATAATTCAGAGACCTGCTTTGCTCTCTGCTGCCCTCCCTGTGCAAACCCAGGGCACAGTTTGTTTAGGCTGACTCTTTGGGTACGAACGGCCCTGGAAATGCATTACACCAAGGATGATTGATTGCTTATACAGTGGTCTCCGGGGACCATCACCAAATGGCCCAGCACAAATGAATCACATCTCCGAAGCCTCATATATTCATATGGAGTCAGTGCATCCCAGTGGCTGCATCAAAGCTATTCATAGCCCACGAAGTGAGGGCAATGGCAGTGACTGAACATGTTCAATGGGCCAGAGGACTCTTATGCAAATTGAATGAAGAGATCACAGACATTTGGGCACCCTTTCTGACACATATGCCAACACTCATCAGCAGATGGATTTCTTCAAAACCAAACACCGTGAGTGTGTACTTGGACGACAAAGAGACAAGAATAACAGCTGGGGTTTGTACTAGAGATGGAGAAATTTGATTTCGCGTTTAAAACCGAACTTCTCAGATCCGCTCTTTCTGAAACAAGATGAGAATCTAAACACAGCTAGCCTTTGAAAGCTGCGTATCCGAATTTTGCGATGCAGTTCTCCTGCCAGTGTTTTCAAAAACACATCTATTTGGGGAAAGTGTGATTTTAAAAAGGAATATAACTTGCTAAAATCCATTATATTGGGATTACATTGCTCGTACAAATTTGTACATTTGTCAGAGCTGTGTACAAAATTTACGAGGAGAAATTCGTGCTAACATGCTGCTGAATTTTCATGAGGGTTTTTAAAATAAATGCAGATTCCTACACAAACTGAATTTAAGACTGGAAAAAATGAGAAACGGAGAGAATTGAAAATTGCAGTTCTTTCCATCCTTATTTATACCTACCATAAAAGGGGAGTTGTAAGATACTGCTATGTGCTCTGTGTGGCCAAGAGGAGACAAGTGGCGTAAACACCCCTAGTGTGCTACAGATCAAGGCCTTTCCAATGTGGTGCCCTGCAGATGTTGCTGGAATCCAACTCCCATCAGCCCCAGCGGCAATGGCCATTTGTTTGTGTAGTCCACTGACATCCTTGCAGCAGATCCACTGCCCAGCATCTCCAGAGACAGTCACTCTGAACCCTAATATTTCCATGGAACTGGGGAGAGGCATCCCTTTTTATGTATGGCTATTAGCCATGATGGGGGATGTGGGTGGAGCTGTGGTCTAAACCACTGAGCCTCTTGGGCTTGCTGATCAGAAGGTCGGCGGTTTGAATCCCCGCGGTGGAGTGAGCTCCCGTTGCTCGGTCCCAGCTCCTGCCAACCAACAGCTCGAAAGCAAGCCAAAAAGTGCAAGTAGATAAATAGGTACCACTCCGGCGGGAAGGTAAACGACGTTTCCATGGACTGCTCTCTGGTTTCCATCATGGTTGCACCAGAAGCGGCTTAGTCATGCTGGCCACATGACCCAGAAAAACTGTCTGTGGACAAACAGACCTTGGCCTGTAAAGCGAGATGAACGCCGCAACCCCAGAGTCGTCTGCAACTGGACTTATCTGTCAGGGGTCCTTTACCTTTAACTTATTAGCCATGATGGCTATGAACTACTTCCAGTGAACAGCAGTTGCTGGGGTTGACAAACTATTGCCGCCTTGATCCTGCTTGCAGACTTCCTGTGGACATCTGGTCGGTCCCTATGAGAACAGGATGCTCAACTAAAGGGGCTTTTTGGCCTGATGGGGCAGGCTGTTCTTATGTTCTTATGCAATGTGAACATGCAATCAGATTATTTAAAAAAGGAAACCTGAGGCTCCTGTTCCATCCACAGTCTTCAATCCGTAAATGCTCCTAAAAAGGTAAAGGGACCCCTGACCATTAGGTCCAGTCGTGGCCGACTCTGGGGTTGTGGCACTCATCTCGCTTTATTGGCCGAGGGAGCTGGCGTACAGCTTCTGGGTCATGTGGCCAGCATGACTAAGTGGCTTCTGGAGAACCAGAGCAGCACACGGAAACGCTGTTCACCTTCCTGCCAGAGTGGTACCTATTTATCTACTTGCACTTTGATGTGCTTTCGAACTGCTAGGTTGGCAGGAGCAGGGACTGAGCAACGGGAGCTCACCCCGTCGCGGGGATTCAAACCACCGACCTTCTGATCGGCAAGTCCTAGGCTCTGTGGTTTAACCCACAGCGCCACCCGCGTCCCTGTAAACGCTCCTAGTAGGGTGTAAATTCCACTGAACACGGTGGGGCTTATTTCTGAGCGACTGTGCTCGGGATGGCACAGCGAGTATCTAATGCCATTTGGCAGGTTGTAGCCAATATGCTCTGGAAATGTAAGAAACTCTTTGCATCTGTTTTTTGAAAGCTTACTCAAAAGCGTAAGAACAAAAGGTACTGTGAGTCAGTCAATGGCAGCCTTCTCTGTGCTTCTGTTATCATGAGAAGAGACCTGCTGGATCAGGCCCAAAACCCATCAACTCCAGAACTCTGCTCTCACAGTGGGCAACCAAATGTCTATGGGAAGTCCACAAGCGGTCTCGTTTTCATTTTGTTTCTTGTATTTCTACGCCTCTTTTCACTCCCTTGAGTCACAAAGCGGCTTACATGCAATAAATAACAACAGAACAGAACATCACAGTTACAACATAGATCATATAAAATACCGTATTTTTCGCTCTATAAGACGTACCAGACCACAAGATGCATCTAGTTTTTGGAGGAGGAAAACAAGAAAAAAAATATTCTGAATCTCAGAAGCCAGAACAGCAAGAGGGATCGCTGCACAGTGAAAGCAGCAATCCCTCTTGCTGTTCTGGCTTCTGGGATCGCTGTGCAGCCTGCATTCACTCCATAAGACGCACACACATTTCCCCTTACTTCTTAGGAGGGAAAAAGTGAGTCTTATAGAGCAAAAAATACGGTAATTATCAAATCATCAGTAAAATAATCACCTTCTTTGACAAAACAAAAAGGCTAAACAGCACAACCACAAGAAAAATCATATTATCAAATTCACAAAGCATCGCAGCACTCTACAAAACAATATTAACAATATTAACAAACTAACAACCAAAAATAAACTAAGCACTGCTGAATTCATACACACCCTCTCGCCATCCCCATGACTCATAGTCTTCTACTCAGTTCATCAAAAGACACATTCACATGGAATCTTTCACCCAACATGGGGCTCAAACCCATGACGCTGAGATGAAGAGTCTCATGCTCTACCGACGGAGCTATGGAGCTAAATCAACTATGGTCTGATTCAATATCAGCCATGCAGCACACTGTCCCTTTAAATCACATTCAAAGCACATGCTTTCCCTCAAAGAATTCTGGGAACTGGAGTTTACCCCTCATAGAGTTACAATTCCCAGCAGCCCTTTAGAAACTACAATGCCCAGAATTCTTTGAGGGAGAGGGGAAAGTGTGTGCACAGCCTTACTCTTTTGAACAGTAAGCACCGATCAGTAACAGAATAGGCTGCTGGGGCAGGTTGCGACTGTAAGGAGAAAAGCTTGCGACAGGCATTATCTATTGGGGATAATGTGTCTTGTCGCCTTGGGGGAGTTGATGGGATTAGAGAGCCTAATGGGCTGTGCTCCAGCAGCGCTGTCATTCTTATGAGCTTGTGATCTTCTGTTTTGTGTTTTTATGAGGCTTGTCAATAGAGCGAGCTGGATGAGAAAAGCGATTCCATCAACACTATGTGTACTTGACCTTGGGCAAGATGGCTCAGCAAAATGTTAATTAGTTCTTGCATAAATCTAATTCCGCCTTAAATCACAGACTGGCTTCATTAGGGGATGGAAAGACTTAACGAGGAACGGGGACGGCTGTGAGCCACATGCGACCTCGTTTCCCGTGGCTCAAGGAGTCTCCTTAGAAACCTGAAAGTCTCGACACATCCTCCCAATAGATAATAATGGTTTTAAAAGGGTTTTAGCCCCCCATGGCTTCACAAATAGTTTAGTAATGTGATGGACCAAAACGTAAAAAGACTTAGCAGCCAGAAAGCCAAGTTGTTGTTGTTTTCCAAATGTAAGCTCCTCAGGGCAGGGGCCTGTCATGCTGTTCCTCTTTAAAGCACTTGTACACATTGGTGGTTCTATATAAATGATAAATAAACATAATAAACAACAAATAAAAATATCTGATGAATTGGCATTTGATTTCAACACCTGCGTCTCAGAAGTTGATATGGTATAATGAAAGCAAGGAGAACTGCAATGCCATTTAAACATGTATTTGGCAGGGGGGTTATTGGGTGGTTTTTCTTTTTATTCTTATTATGTATTCTGCATTTTTATATTGTGATTTTATGCTGTAACCACCCTGAGACCTGGGGGTATAGGGCGGTATGCAAATTTTAATAATAATAGTAATAATAATAATAATAATAATAATAATAATAATAATAATAATAATGGCAGCAGGCTCTGCTGAACCCCCTGGACTTATGTATACAGTGGGGCATCAGTGGGGCTACAGATTTCTTGCTATGTTATGCATTTTTGTGTTTTTATATTGTAAACTGCCCTATGACTCTCGGAGGGAGGGTGGTATAGAAAGTTAATAAATACATAAATACATTTTTAAAAAACTGGCCACGCTGGATGCAGATGATGGGGGTTTGAGCCCAAATGTTCTGGTCCCCTGCTTGGACTCCATATAAGGCATCTTCCTATTTTCCTAACCCCTGGCTTTAGCAAGGCTGCAATGTAAGCTACTGCTTTTGTCACTAGCATCTGTTGCTCAGACCACTTTTTCCCTCTGCACCTGCCCCCCTGCCTACCACTGGAATATGCCCTGAAGGTAACTCATGAGGAAATGTGGCTTCCTGGCTGAAAAATATATTCCCCCCTGCCCCTAAGTAGACTGAGGTTATGGAATCCTGAATGGTACCACTTCAGAAGGGAGAGAGAGGGTGGGGAGAGGTGTTTGACTAGGTTTACCCCAGTGGTAGCTGCTGCTCATTGTGACTGGTAGGGCAGAAAGCAGGGAGCCAACAGTAGGTGAAGCCAGAGCCAGCTGATAGACAGAGCCAAAGGATTACAGTGGTACCTTAGTTCTCAAATGCCTTGGTACTCAAATGCCTTGGTTCTCAAATGCCAAAAACCCAGAAATAAGTGTTTTGGTTTCTGAACGTTTTTCAGACGCCGAACGTCCGATGTGGCCGTCAGCTATTGTTTGCGGGGCACCTTCACCAATCAGAAGCTGCGCTTTGGTTTTCAAAGATTTAGGAAGTCAAATGGACTTCAGGAACAGATTAAGTTTAGCACTTTTGTTTTTGCTATTTATTTTGCATTTTTGTTTTGGAGGCTTTTTCAGTTAATTTGTTTTTGTGACTGTGTGGAACCCAATTCAGCTACTGATTGATTGATTGATTGTGTGACTGTGGAAATGAATAAAAGCCCCCCATCCAAACAATGACTATCATCAGTGCAGGTAAAAAAAATAAATAATTGTAATTTTTATCATCTACAATACTGTCTTAGTTATTTTATAGCACAGTACATTGATTATTGCTTTCATTTTATGGGTCAATGGTCTTGTTAGATAGTAGAATTCATGTTAAATTGCTGTTTTAGAGGTTGCATTTAAAAGTCTGGAATGGATTAATCTGTTTTGCATTACTTTCTATGGGAAAGCGCGCCTTGGTTTTGGAGCACTTTGGTTTTGGAATGGACTTCGGGAATGGATTAAGTTTGAGAACCAAGGTACCACTGCAATACTTTTGTCCCCTGCTCTTTTCTGTTGTGTTCTACAAGGGCTGAGACTGAGGACTGGTTGTCAGTAGAAAGGAAGGCAGAGGTTGTTGACGGCAGTGCCCCAGTTGTCTTGATGGACCATCTCCCACTGGTCTATCCTTTATCCATTTGGCCAACCCCCTTTGTAAGTTGTGCTACAGCAAAGGTACCATCAGGGCAGGACTTTCAGCCAGATGTCCAGCAGAATGAGAAGGCCCCCCAACTCAGTTAATCTCGGATAGTTCAGACAGTAGAGCACGAGACTCTTAATCTCAGGGTCATGAGTTTGAACCCCATGCTGGGCAAAAGATTCCTGAGTTGCAGAGGGTTGGACTAGATGACCCTCGTGGTCCCTTTCGACCCTACGATTCTATTGCCAAAGGACTGGTTTGCTACATTTGGGAAGGAATGAAGCGACATCACCATCCCTACTTCAAAAAGATGTTTTCTTCCTATAAAGCCCATCAAGTCCAGAGACTAAAAATACCTAAGCACTCCACTGCAGCCAGTGCCCATCACATTGTAGTCATGCGACCCCTTGTTCTCTAAGCTAGTTATGCTCTCTGTTAAAGAAGCTCTTTCTTTTGCTGCTGGTTCTAATCATCCTGACTTTGTTTCCTTTGAGAGAGTGAATGTTTTTTTTTTATTCTCTCTCCCCCCTGCCCTTGTGATCACAGAGAGCTGGATCTCGCTGCTCATAGCATAGACCTTTCCCCCACTCTAGTCTACAGCTCTGTGCATTTACCGGTGCTATCCTGCAAAAACCACCAATGGAAGCCACCAACCACAACAGGGTTTTTAATTTTCCCAAGCCCTGCAGGCTCTTTAGCTGCAGGGCGCCTCCAGACTGTCAGACCAGAACATTAGGTTTGCGCAGTTAAAAGTGGATTAAAGCACTCTATTGCCCTGGAGAAATAAATCAACTTCTTTCTCTTCTTTTAAATGGACCTTCTGCAGGTTGGAAAGTGACATGGAAACGCCTTGAAAAGGGTGGGACGAATGAATGAGAGAGGAAGGCATGCAATCTCTCTGCAAACGAATCAGGGTAATAAATAAAGATCAGATTCTGGCTGCATTCACATGGCAGGTTATTCCATTTTGCTGGTGTTTCCCTGTTAATTCTGCATTACAGTTTAGCTTTCACACAACATAAAAGACACTTCCATAAATATAGCAGAATGTAGCACAAGTTGGGTGCTCCTTTCCATGTTATTTGCTTCCAGAATATTTGCACATAACACTGAAATGAGCCTGCCTCTATCTCTGCCTGCCTTTGCACCTCTCTCATAATATTGCTTCCATTCTGGCTCTCCACAGGGTGTGCAAGACCTGAATTCTCCTGACTCTCCCAGCCCTTGTCTCAAGCTTCTCTTATTGGCCTCCTTCTTCGTGGAGGTAAGACTTTCCACTGGCCAGATTTCCCTCACCAATCCAGTCTAGACTTTGCTCTCGGCTGCACTTTTCTGTTTAGAAAAATAGCAAGAGAAAGCCATGATAGAAGTCTACAAAATCAGGCACCATGTGGAGAAAGTGGATTATAATACCAGAACTTGGGGCCGTCCAAGGAAGTTGAATGTTGGACGATTCGGAACAGACAAAAGAAGGTCTTCCTTCACACAGCATAGAGTTAAAATTTGGAATTTGCTGCCACAAGAGGTGGGGATGGATGGCTTGGATGGCTTGAAGGAAGAACTAAATTTGTGGAAGTTAAGACTATTAAGGGCTGGCATCCAGAATTCAGAACTGGATACCAGCAAATGCAGGAGGAGAAGAAGAGGAGGAGTAGGAGTTTGGATTTGATATCCCGCTTTATCACTACCCAAAGGAGTCTCAAAGCGGCTAACATTCTCCTTTCCCTTCCTCCCTCACAACAAACACTCTGTGAGGTCAGGGGGCTGAGAGACTTCGGAGAAGTGTGACTGGCCCAAGGTCACCCAGCAGCTGCATGTGGAGGAGTGGAGACGCGAACCCAGTTCACCAGATTACGAGTCTACCGCTCTTAACCACTACACCACACTGGAGGCGAGAGATGCTGTTGCGTTCAGGTCCAGCTTCTGGACATCATATGGGCATCTGGTTGACCACAGTGAGAACAGGATGCTGAACTAGATGGGCCCCCGGCCTGATCCTGCAGCACCCTTCTTTTCTTCTTTCTCCCTTGTGGACCCCTTCCCCTTTCATGCTGCCGCAATGTGAGAAAAAGAGAGCGCTGGGCCTCCAGCCACCCTGATGTTTAACACTCCCAGTCCACCTTGCTTCCTTTCAGTCCAGCTGGAAGCATCACAGCATTAAAAAAAACAGCACCAGTCACACCCTGCCGGCTCTCATACCTTTTTGTGCTGTTGATGTACCTGGATACGGTAATGGAGAATTGCGCTCTTTTCCCCTGTTAACGTTGACCTTGCATTTGCTTGTATTATTTCATCCTAATATTAAATTTGATTCGTTGACTTTGCCTTACATACTTGTTTTCAGTTGCGCCATGCATTTTTGAAGGATTTTTTTTTAAAATCACAAATAAATAAAAAGTAGCTGATGTCGGTTGTGAACTGCTTTGGACACTGGGAGAAAGTGGCATATCCATTAAACGAATAAAGGCTTAAAAAAAGTTATTTGCCCCCCCCCGCCCCACTCAAACCTTTTAAGCCAGTGGCTACCACTACATCTTGTCTGGGGGTGGGGGAGAAGAGGAGGTGTGATTTTGGGAGCTGGGAACTTGTGTGTGTGTGAACCACATGCAGGATTCCTGGGTTCTCTTTCCTAAGGGTCCTGGGATGGAGCGCGTGGGGCGGTAAGAAGCAAGTCCAAGGTCTGAGGTTTCCACCTCCTCCTTCCTCGATCCTCCTCTCACTTTCCACTGGCCCCTCCCTCCCCACGTGGAACGAAGGGGGGGAGGGAGGAAGAGAGGGGGAAAAACACCCGCCAGCCCCGCATCTTCACGCCAGTCTTAGCGCTTCTCCCTCCCAGCTGGGCTGTGCCGCATTCGCTCTTGGCTACGGATCGGACCCGCGAAGAGGAGCAGCTGCGTCACCGCATCGACCACCACCACCACCATGGCTACCCCCCCGACGCCCCTGCATGGTGAGATTCGCCCCCCTCCCACCTCCGGGGGAGACGGGGCAAGGATTGGGTGAGGGGGGCTTCAGAGCGGGGCACCCCACAAGCTCATCTAGTCCAGCCCCCCGCTTTGCCCAAGACTAGATATTGCGGGGCAGGAGGAAGCCTCCTTGGAAATCAGAGGCAATGAGTTTTCTGGGTCGGGGGGTAGTTTAGCTATTTGCCCGCTACATTATTATTTTTTGAGGGAGCCCGAGTTTTAGCCACCCGCTTCCTTCCAGAAGCAGAGAGGAAATTGGAGGAGTGGGGAGCTGATGGGAGACCCCGCACAAAACCCATTCCTTTGCACGTGCAAAAAAGAAAGCCCCGCTTGGTTCAAACGAGACTCGCTTCTCCGGGCAAAAACGAACCGGCAGATTTCCTTCGAAGGAGCCGGGAATCCGGAGCTGCTGCTCCTGCTCCGGAATCGCTCCGGAGTCGCTCCGGAGCGGACGGAAGAACTTCCGATTTGGGTGTCGAAAACTGCGCTAACCCTGGCTGCACTGAACTGCCCCGCTCCCTCCTTTCCCTGCAATTCCTTACATCAGGAGGGATGAGGATGTGTGTGTGTGTGTGTGTGTGTGTGTGTGTTGCGGGGTGGAGTGGGGCGGGCAGCGCTTGTGCTTCTGCAACTTTGAGGCACCGGGGAGCAGCTGCGATGGGGAGACGGTCCCACGGAATGAACTCCGCGGGGGCTGCAGAACCATCCCCAGGAAACCTTGGCTGGCTTGGGGCTGTTGGCAGTTTGCTGGGAGCCGGCAGGTGCTCCGTGTGCGAGCGAGCACCTTTTGCCCTGGCATTTCTCGCTGTGTGGCTGTTGCTTAACTGGAGACTGCAGAGGCAGGTGTGAAGCTGTTGCCTTCCTGCTTCCTTCCTCGCCTCCCCTCCTCTCCCCCCCCCCCGCAGAATTCCCCCGGGAGGAGTCGCTGCAGGGGCTAAATGTGTGGGCTCTGTGTGTGTGTTTGCAGTCACATAGCATGTTGCCCGGCTCACTGCAGTCCTGGCAAGCCTGAAGTCATCCGCTTCTGCAGCTGCCGTTTGACTGACAGCACGGGGAGGACCAGGATGCTGCCCGGCGGCAGCGGCGGCAGCCTCTGTGCATCAAGGGGGTTGGATGCTTGGATGGAATGTGCAACTTTGCAGAAGCAGGGATGCTGCGGTTGTTTTGATGGCGGGGGTTGGCAGCGGGGTGGGAGAGGGAGAGTTTGTGCAGAGCTCTGAATGCCCAGTCAGTTGTGCTTGTGTGCTGCGTACACGGTGTACATGCCCTGTTTACTTTTCCCGGCTTCGACAGTGTCGAGAGTTGCTTGTGGTGCAGAGGAGTGTGTGTGTGTGAGAGAGAGAGAGATTGATTCTTTGCAGAAATTGTTGTAGATGATATAACTCACATCTATGATGCTTCATACCATGTCAGACTGTTTGTCCACCCAGTCCAGTAAACTGATGAGCAGCAGATCTCCAAGATCTCAGACAGAGGGTCCCCTGCCCCACTGCCTCACCCTTTTTAACTGGCAATATTGGAATCCGAACTCAGGACCTTCTGAATGCAAAGCATTGGCTCCCTGCCTGAACTTTGGCCCCTCCAGCCCACACATGCTAAGATTCACTTCTTCGGACACGATGCCAAACCGTGGTTAGAGAACCTTTGCCATAGTTTCCCATGAAACCCACACAGAGAAACTGTGTTGCGTGGACCAGAATCAGAAACCATGGTTTGTAAGGGGTTTTCAACCTACGATTTGCAGTAACTGTAGCTTGGCGTGGCATCTGAATGGATGAATTGCAGTTACAGTTGCTGTTCCACCTCCAAGGGCTGGTACACCCAGAAAAGAGAGTGCTGAGCAGACAGAAAAAGGAAAGCAAGCGAGCCACTCTGAACCACGGTTTGCCTGCTGTACGTTTGAAAACACAAGCTGGTTGGGGATCTAAACGATGGCTGGCACAAACCATGGTTTGGCATGAAGTCTGAAGAGACACAGCCTTCTTGACATCTCACTCTCCCTAATTTCCATCTATTACATTAATGTGCCTGGATAGCTCATTTAAATGGAGTATCCCCTCTATATAAAAGTTGTCTCGGTTAGGATGCGATTGTAGACAGGAGCAAAAACAGATGCTGTATCCTCTTGGCTTACTTGTATAAATGATGTTGTCCTGGGTGTGTTAGGGTGCATGCTTGAGCTGATTCTATGAATGCCATGTTACCATTCTGTGTGTGAAGTTTCAGGCTAGGTGCAGATGGTGTGATTGTGTGTGTATGCTGTACCATCTGCTAGTTTTGTGTGCGTGCATGAATGGCATTTTCTCCTGGGTGTGTATGTTGTATTGAGTGGGTGTTTGCAAGAGGGCGAGATCTGCGATTCTGGGCATTTGAGTGCATGGCCATGGTATCCAAGTTTGTCCTGTACATTTGGGGCCTGGTAGCGATGGATGTTCCGAGTTCCCATGAGGAATCAGGAAGGCACTTGGCACAATACATAGGAGTTAGGTGCTAAGGATGAGACAACAATTGACAATAGGGGCATGAATACATTCCATCTCCCCATCGAACACCCTACACCACATACTCCATTTGTCTGCCAGCCATGCTGTCACCTAGTGGTCACACTTATGGTATTACATGTGCTGTGTGTGTACTTGCATAAGGTTCTTCTACTCAGTTGAGTAGGGGGTAGTAATAATAATAACAGATATTTTCTGGGTTGCCCCAGCCACCCCGGGCAGCTTCCAACACATAGAAAAACATAGAAAAACATTAAACCTTCACAACCTCCCTATACAGGGCTGCCTTCAGGTGTCTTCTAAATGTTGTATAGGGTTGGAGCACCCTTAAGGAAACCTACAAGCCCCACTGCTGAGTTCCTCCAATTTCAGCTAAATCATACCCCCTCAATAGATTTCTAAAAACAGAAGCTGAAATGGCCGTCGAAAAGGCTAAGGGGGACAGACTCTCTCCCTGCAATTGAAGCACTGCCTATTTTTGGACGATATGCCTGGATTTCTGGTTCTCCAGTTTTAGGACTCCCTCCCCTGATTCTTTTCATTACCAATCATCTTGGTTTTAAAACAAGAAAATGTTACCAGTACGTATCTTTTTTTATTGGTCTTAAAGCTTGCAACTGGATCAATGCAGTAGGCAGAGTCTATGGGGAATAGTTACTTCCATCGTCTGCAAAAAACAACACCCCCCCCATTTATACATTTCCCCCCTGCAAATGTGAATAGTTATTCTGGAATATTTTGCGGACTGTGTTTTAAGTATTAAATTATGGTTTATGCTGAGTATTATCTGGCTCCCTAATCAAATCTAAGCTCTTTTCATTTGCTTGATCCAGTTTGTAGCTGTTAAGGCTGTTGCAGCTGTGGACATGCGCGGTTCGTAGTGATGTTGAATGCTCAGCCATTGGGGTGACAGGCTGGTGGGGTCAAGAGCACAATATCTCTCCTTCTCCATACATTCATTTAACATGGGGGGGGGGCATGTGCATAGAGCTAACTTAGAATGTGTAGATTGTTCACTGGAGGGTCTCTGTAGCCCTTGGGGAAGGACTGTGTCTAAGTGGTAGAGGATCTGCTTCAAATGCAGGAGGTCCCAGGTTCAGTCCCGAGCATTTCCAGGTAGAAGAGACTCCCTGCTTGAAGTCCTGGAGAGCTGCTGCCAGTCAGTGTAAACCAGGGGTAGGCAACCTAAGGCCCGTGGGCCGGATGTGGCCCAATTGCCTTCTCAATCTGGCCCAAGGATGGTCCGGGAATCAGTGTGTCTTTACATGAGTAGAATGTGTCCTTTTGTTTAAAATGCATCTCTGGGCTATTTGTGGGGTCTGCCTGGTGTTTTTACATGAGTAGAATGTGTGCTTTTATTTAAAATGAATCTCTGGGTCATTTATGGGGCATAGGAATTCATTCATTTCCCCCCCAAAAAATATAGTCCGGTCCCCCCCTAAGGATTGAGGGATGGTGGACCAGCCCACAGCTGAAAAAGGTTGCTGACCCCTGGTGTAGAGAATACTGAGCTAGACAGACCAGTGGCCTCACTCTGTAGAAGGCAGCTTCCTATGTTCCCCTCCTCCATGTGATCCAACAACCAGGGTACCTGCAGTTTCATAAATGGGATGTTCGCCAGGTACGAAGCAAGGGAACAAGCCTCTGTTACACATAATGCTCAAAATGTGTGCGTCCATCTCCCCTGTTCGAAGTGTGGTTGTAATACACTCTGGACAGGGTATGTTGGTGAATAAGGCGTTGCTTGGGAGGGACTTTTGGATCAGCCACCAGTCTGCAGGCGTTCTAGGAAAGGTGTACGTTTGTTTACTAGGGAAGGGGAGCGTACAGGGTGTGCTTTTGTGTGTGTTCGTGCATGCATGCATGCATCCAGCAGTCTGCAACAGTTCCCCTCCTCCTCGTCGTGATGGAACTGCCCTCTCTGCCCAGGCCAAGGTGATGTGCTTTCCTGCACGCAGGCTGGGAAGTTGGAGGGAGTCAGGAAAGGTTATTGTTTGCTACATGCATCGATCCCAGCCACAGAAGGTTATGCACCTGCTTAGTAACTCAGCTGCTCAGGGCCATTTGCAGTGGCAAACTTAAGTTTGTGTACTCTGCAGCAGTCAACAGGGAGAGCTAGACAATTGCAGCTCCTTGCCAAGCGTGCTTGCATGATGCAAAAGTTTGTTGCATTCAGTGCTGGATTTATGTATAAGCTAAACAAGCTATAGCTTAGGGCCCCACTCTCTTGGGAGCCCCCAAAAAATTTAAAGAAAAAAACAACTGGATGTACATTTCCAAAATATAAGATAAAAAAACAAATAAAATAAAACCTACATACAGCAACAGTGTTTTGTGTAGGCTCCTAGCCTGGTTTGCTCATTTCTATATCAATTACTTTGATAAAATACATATTTTGTTATATGCAAATGGCTTTAGATACCTATTAGGTCCATAAATTACCATATAGCATATATTCAACACAAGAAACAGTGACAATTTGTTGTTGACAAAGGACAGCTGGACATATAAAGGGCCCCATTACCTTCAGTAGCTCAGGGCGTCATCAAACCTAAATCCAGCCCTGGTTGCATTCATTCTTTAGATGTTTAGGTGTATGCTTAAAGCAATTTGCTCAGGGCTAAAATAAATGTACTGGGCACAGTAGTTCCTAAACGGCTTGTGATAAGCACCTACCAGATTCCCGAATGTGAGCACTGGCTGTTAGTTACTTACCTGCACATCTGTTTGCATTTTTCATGTATGCCCTGCTAGAAGTGTGGTTGCTGTTTGTCCATTGGTAAAGTCCTCTCCCCACTCCCCATCCCAAACCAGTGAGTTAAATAAATACTGTATCCCCTTTTGGAACTCTTGCATTTCCAGGCTACCTATCCTTTGAAAATCACTTGTGTAACGTTTGAGAAAGCCTTTCCCCTCTCAGCCTCTAGGAGGAAGCTTCCCTTGGCAAGTTTGGACAGCTGCAAAACCGTACAGCCATAGATTTACCCAGATATTTGTTTGTTTGTTTGTTTGTTTGATAGATAGATGATAGATAGATGATAGATAGATGATAGATAGATAGATAGATAGATAGATAGATAGATAGATGATAGATAGATAGATAGATGATAGATAGATAGATAGATAGATATAGATATAGATAGATAGATAGATAGATAGATAGATAGATAGATATAGATAGATGATAGATTAGATAGACAGACAGATAGATAGATGATAGATAGATAGATAGATAGATAGATAGATAGATGATAGATGATAGATAGATGATAGATAGATGATAGATAGATGATAGATAGATAGATAGATATACTTCCCTTCATCAAAAGATCTCAGGGCAGCTCACAAGATAACAATACAAGATAAGAGCACCAAGAAATAGTTAAAACAGAAGCAACGAAACAACTTAGCCAGATGGGTGGGGTATAAATAATATAATCATCGTCATCATCATTATTAATAACCCCACCTCGCACAAACACATTTAAAAGGCTGCAGAATATTACTCAACCAAAGGCCTGGTTGAAGAGGAATGTTTTGCCTTGTGCCTTAAAATATATATGATGAAGATGCCTTATGAACCTCCCTAGGGAGAGTATTCCACAAACAGGGAGCCGCTGCAGAAAGGCCAATTCTTGTGTTGTTGCCAGCCTCAGAACCTCTCATAGAGGAGGTACATGAAAAAGGGCCTCAGATTTACTAGGGAAAACAGGTAGGAAGTAAATTCCATGTGAATTCAGATACCCACGGGTGCATTAACCTCCTTAGAGAATACTCTCCTGGGGTATTATTCACAGAATCATATGCATTGTTGGTTTTTAACCCAAGTTACTGAATGTGGAAACATTTAGGCTGCAGTCCTGGGCCCACTTATCTGGGAGTTGAACTCAGTGGGGTTTATTTCTGATTATAGGCTTGGAATGTGTAGGGCTGAACTGCTAGGTTTGTTTCTGCGGCCATCAATAGCCACTGAACACATAATTTGAATTCGAGTGGGGGGAGGGCATTCTCAGCCACCTTGATTTTGTGGTCAAACAGAGTGGTTTAAAGGATATTAAGGATTTCAGAAATCTGTGGTAGTTGATCATGAGGACATGTCTTGTGACACCAACAGAGACTTCCTCTGCTATTTCTGCTGCTATTTTTCACCAGCAGAGAAACCTAAGAGCTGTCACTTATGTGTAGTGCTGGATGTTTGCATATTCATGAGAAGCGGTTGCTATTTGTGCCCGATGGAGAATTATTTGAGGTGAAAAGCTCCACTGTTTGCTGAAAGGCTCCTGACAAATAGAGGGACCTATTGGACAAGTGCGCAAATTTTTAAATGTGTGACAGAACTCTTCGATTTGCCTGCTGAAGAGTTCTGTGTCACCTTGAAGCTTGAGTCCTCCTATGCCACTAGAGCCCAATCCCCCCAAATCTGTTCCATAGCTGATCTTCTCCAGAACCTATCCAGTAACAACTGGCTGTCTTGCTCATACCATGATAAATGAGACAGTTCCTCCATCAAAGCTCTTGCCTGCCTATCCACAATTTTAAGGAGATACTACTTTGCAGAATAATATTGGTGACTCATAATTAATGTATTACTTCTCATTTGAAGTATTTTACCGTCCTTATCTCACTGAGCCTCATAAGAAGCCTGTAGGCTCCTGCTTTATTACTTCCATTTCAGAGATGGAGAAGTCAAGTTAAACCATAGTGAGTTGTCTAGGACCACCCTCTGAGCCCATTGACGACTTGGCATGAGAGTAATAGACGAAACAAAATTCACACAAATTTGGAATTCATTAACACCTCCGTATTCAGATTTGATTTTTAAAAAAAGTTCAGATCCAGTTTTCTTTCTGAAATTCAAATGATTATGGTATTTAAAAGAACATGAACTAATTTTTGTAGGTGAGTTTTAAGGCAATATGAAGTATTCTTGCTAAAGTCAACATCTCTGCACCTTAAAAACTAAGTATCCAACAGTCTCCATAGCTGGGTGTAGTGAAAAACAATCCGATGGGCAGGTTTTATAAACAAATTCAGATTAGAATCTGCTGGAGACTGAAGTCCTCTGCAACATTTGTTTTTTGTTCCACAACGAACCTTTAAACAGTATTTGCAATAGCAACAATAATAAGACTCATCATCATCACCCAAAGCTAGTTCCCATGCACAGGATAGGCTTGTGATCAGAGCTTAATTTTTAAAGAGGGGCCAGACTAAAATATGGACTACACATGTAAACTGGTTTCAAGCCTGCTTAGCTGTCATCATTACCAACCAATAAGTCTGGAACTATAATGTGAAGATGCATTGGGGCCCCTAAAAGGGGGTTCTTTGCACACTCACAAAACTGCAATTCCCAGAATCCTACATTAGTTACTGCTTAGTTACTGCTACATTAGTTACTACATTAGTTACTGCTCAGTTTAGATTTGTAGTGTGCAAATTGTGTCTGAAATCATACCACGACCCCGCCAACTTGGAACTCTTCTACATAAGCCTAGATGGCAGGCTGAGTCACTGATGAGGAAAAGGCACTCTGCACATGCTTAGGGACACTGATCTTAATTGCGTTTCTAGGGCCAAGCTCTGGCATTCTGAGAACAGGCTCTGTGACTTAATTACTGGAGCCGTCTAGCCCAGAAGGAAACTGCTTGTGGTCAATGCACCACTAATGCTTATCCTATCAGGGCAGATATTGTTGCCTATTAAGAGTTCCTGCCTCAGGCAGTTTTCAGATGCAGAAGTACCTTTCCAAAGGCTCACAGTCCCTAACCTACCACCGGCATTATCCTGGACCCCTGCCCAACAAGAATCTGCCAGCCAAAGAACTGCTGTTTTACTTCAAGGACTTCTGAGGGGCTGGCCTGGAGCCACACACACCCCACCTCCACCTTCCAACCTCGAATCCCAAATTCTGAGCAGGGTCAGCACTTTAAACAGAATTCCTAGGCATCTTCAGCACTGCAGAGCATCAGCCCCATAGGCTGCTTTGATTTTGGTGCGCAGGCGAGGACATCCACGGCCTGATTGTGGCAGGAGGTGTTGTGGGAAGAAGGAGAGAGAGAGGGGGGGGGAGAAATGCTTCTCCATTTAATAAGCATCTCTGGGAAACGCCTCTCCCTTTATCTCTGCGGCTGCCCTGGTTATTGCTGTCTGCAGGGTGTTTCCCTGGCCGGCTTCCAGAACTTTCTGGGAAACCTGCTGACTCAGCGGTGGGGGAGCTTGACCCACACGCCAGCCTCCTGTCTGGCCCCCTGGATTCCTGGACAGGCCGCAGGGGCTACAGGAGGGGCAGAGGGAAGCAGGAAGGGTGAGAGATGGGACTCTTGGGAGCGCAAGAGGGGATCTGAGGACACGGGTGGTCTTTTTCATTTGCCAGCCCTCCACTGGCAGGGCAGTTGTGGGTTTAAAAAAACGAGGGGTGCTTGTTCCGTGGTGGGGAGCAGGAGGAGCCCCAGACAGGAAAGTTTCCTGTCGACAGCTGGCAAGGTGCCAGCTGCGTGGCTCCCCAAGCGAGCATCCTGTCTCCTCAGCTGCCCCCTCCTAGCCCTGGCAGCGGATTAAGACACTGCGCCCGGCTATGCGGTGTCCTGTCTCCATGGCAACTCCCCATCCCCTGCATTGGAGTTTGCATTATTCATCCGCAGTCCCTGCGCTGCAGCAGCAACCGCCCTCAATCTTGCATCAAGCACTTTGGAGCCCTCTCCCTACCTATATTCTGCAGATAGGTTTGGGCAGCGGGGTGTGTGTGTGTGTGTGTGTGAGAAGGAATCACTTATGCAGGTGACCGGGATGGGTAGGGTGGGTTTGTTTAATAAGAGGTAGGGGCACTAGGAAGCAGGCCTTTCTCCCAATAGCCCAGAATGATGGAGCCGAGATCTGCTCTTAGAGGAGGGGCATAGGTGGCGTTTTGACTTAGGGGGGCAGTGGGAGGGGGCACTTTTGAGAAAGGGAGAAGGGAGCAAGTGAAAACCGGTGTACGTGTGTGCTGTTAACTCTCGATTTTAACGTCACTTCCAGCCGTAGCAGAGAAAGCTGCCTGCTGCTTGAAGTATAAATATATATCGGGAGAAGTTGCAGCAGCTGGTATTTTCTCTTTTTGTGTCGCTCCTAAAAGACTTCGCAGTTCCATTTGGAAATCTGGGGCATATCAGGTTTTGCACCAAAAGGGATGGATAGAGGGAGAGGTTGATGGTGCTGAGAATTGGGAAGGGGTTTTTTTTGGGGGGGGATGTGGTCAAATGCCATTCTGTGTGTGAGGTGAGTGGCCTTTACAAAAAGGTGGAAGAAATGTCAGAGTGGGCAGGTGTGTATATTTGTGTAGCTGGGTTATCTTTGGCTATGCAGATGATTTTTTAAAAAGCGTATTAATTTATCCCACTTTTTCCTCAAAGGAGCTCAAGATGGCCCAGGTGCTTCTTCTTTTGCCTCCCCTTTTCATCCTCACAACAACCCTGTGAGGTAGGCTGGGCTGAGAGACTTTGACTCGCTAAAGCTCACCCAGGGAGCTTCATGGCTGAATGAGGCTTTGAATCCCAATTTCCCAGATCCTAGTCCAACACTCCAACCATTGCACCACACCGTCTTCCCAAGGATTTTCTCAAGTTGAGGGGAGTTTGACCCCTGTATGGGTTGCAAGAAGCTGGAGGATATGGGAGAGCTGCATCGATCTGCCTTTCCTGCATATATGGCTGAAATTACATCAAGCAGCCAATATACCATTGGTGGTGAGGAGAATGAACACCGTCCCAATGTGATGTGTCTAGACCTCCATTGGCCAAACACCTGTGGGATGCAATGTTCGCTGGAAATGTGTTTGAAGTCATAACCTCTGGCCTAGAACTTCTTCCACTGAAGCCTAGATGGATGGCTGTGTGTAATTAGTTACTGGTGAGGGAAAGGCACTCTGTATATGCCCAGAGTCACTCTTGATGGTGTTCCTTGTTCTACGGCCCAGGCATTCTGAAAATGGCCTCTGTGGCTAATTGCTGGTGCAACTTAGATTTGCCCTCTATGTGGAATGTGATCCACCACACTCCCCATAAGTCAGAAATGTGGCAATATTTCAAGTTGCAAGGAGCTGTCAACGATGTTCCTCACAGGCAGAGAGGTCTCCCCCATCACCTGCTGGTAAATCCTTTTAACTGGCGATACCAGGGATTGAACTTGTGGCCTTCTGCCTTCAATGCAGGTGCCCTGACACCGAGTTAAAAGGATCCACCATTGCCTGTAAGCACCCCAGACTCCCTGATGAGTCAGTGTCACTCTGTCCTGTCTTGACAGTACTGCTTGAATCATTATCAGGGCACGTCTACAACGCAAAATTAAAACCAATTTGAAACTGGTTTTACTCTCCAAGTCTCTTCTGAAAGATCATGGCAACTGGCATTTTTGGAAGGTACTGGGAAGTTTGCATTAAGAGAGACCAGACCCTTCGCCAGAACAAGAGTTCACAGAGTTCCTTAGTCGGGAACTTCAGCCATGAAAGAGGTTTAGAAACTGGTTTGAGTGTATAGGCTTTGCATACCCAGAACACCAAAGGGCAGGAATCTATAAGGGCCTTTATAATCCACTGAAAGTGAGATTAGATGGCAGGTTGCGGTACTGTTGGATCTCCCATCTTTGCCTTCTTCAAGGGACCACTTGCACAACAAGCAAAACGCTTTCTGTACCACTCAAGAAAGAGGTACTCTTTTGCAAGATTTATTTCCCTCCAATTGCACACCTTTTGGGGGAATGCACAAGACCAGAACCACATTCCCAGCTCAGAGGCGGCATCCAGAATTGCATTGTTAAAAGATGCTACCCAATGTGGTCCAAGACCACTGTTTGGAGAACTAGGGCCTGCCCTTCCATTATAATAATAATAATAATAATAATAATTTATTATTTATACCCTGCCCATCTGGCTGGGCCTCCCCAGCCACTCTGGGCGGCTTCCATAAAAACCAAAATACAATAAAATATCACATGTTAAAAACTTCCCTGAACAGGGCTGCCTTAAGATGCCAGGGTATGGTCTGAAGGAACATGAGACCACTGCCTTACTGAAGTTAGACATGTCCAAGTCTGGTTCATTTATGGAAGGGTGACGCCTTGGGTTCAATGACGGAAGAAACACAATACATCATTGTAAGGAAATAAACACAAATAAATAAATTTAGGAAGATTAAGGCAGTTGCCTCAAATTGTAGGCAATACTAAAGGATGTCAAACTGCCAGCTATCCACATTTCTTTTTACCATGGGGAGGGGACACCATTTGAATTTTCCAATCAGGTATCAAAACATCTTGGGATCAGAAGCAAAACACTCCCAACCAGTGTTGCTATATATACACGCAGAGACAGGCACTTAATGGTCAATTCTTAGAAAAAATGTGTTCTTCGTTCTACAATGGCAGAAATCCCATCCTGGTCTGGAAGCAGCGATAGGTGTCAATTCATACCTGTTATCTTTAAAAGGTTGAAAGCAGCTGCAGTCGCTGCACCTCTCAACCCACTGCCCATTGGTCCCACTACCTCCCCTCCTTTCCCACTTACTGTATCAAGGACAACTTAAAGCTTTGCTGAATAACAGGTAGGGTAGAAGAGCTTAGTGAGTGGAGGACCATGGTCAAAAACCCAGCTATCATATCATCACTCATTGCTTTAGATCTTATGAAGTTAGAGGAACGATACCTGGCAATCCTATTTGAACCCACTCATGCCACGCTCAAATCCTGTCTTGATCTACACAAGGCAGTAAAGCAGATTAGTTGTTAACACCACCAAGGAGAGCTCCTAGGAAGCAATTTGCTCCAACAGCACCAAGGAGAGCTCCCAGTGACAAGGTGTGGAAGAGGCCCTTTGAGCTTCTTTCTCTGGTCCACTCCTTTTGAAGAACAGGGGTAGGGTACCTCTGGCCAAAGGAGCAAATGCACTCCTCCAAGCCTCTTTCTCTGGTCCTTGGGACTCTCCCTATGCCACATCCTCTCTCCAGGACACACCCCTCACCAGCCCTACTTTGCACCTTCCTTGGATGCTTTTGCCTGTCTGGAATTTGTCCTTAAGCTCTGATCCTGCCTCTTTCTTGCCTGGATGAAAGAGAAGAGTGTGTGCATGTGCGTACAGGAAGTAGTCTACTATACCAAGGTAACATGTACATTCATGGCTCCACCCGCTTTTGCCTCTGGCCCCTCCTACCACCGTCCCGGAAGGCAATGAGACCTTTGGCCTGAAAAATGTTCCAAAGCCCTGAACTAGGGTGAGGTAGTGTGGGAGTCAGTTTGTACCTCAAGCCCAGAGCAAATTACTTGTGAGAGTCCTGGTTCTGGCTCTACGACACCTGATGTAGCGATGACCACCAAGCTTGATGGTGATCAAAGAGGATTAGACAAATTCATGGATGGTGAGGCCATCAGTGTCTACTAGACATTCTGGCTATGTTCTGCCTTTACTGATGGAAGCAGCATGCTGAGAACCACAAGTGGGGAGGGGGCTACTACATTCATGTCCTGCTTCTCACAGGCATCTGGTTGGCCACTGTGAGAACAGGATGCTGGACTAAATGGGCCTTTGGCCTGACCCAGCATGTCTCTTCTTATGTGGGCTCCTGCCTGGTAGCTTTGGGTTTCAGCACCTTCTTAAGCACCAGCCAGGAACCTGGTGCAGCTCCTTGAGCAGTGATGCTGTAGCCTCCAACTCAGTGTCCTGATCACTGCTGGACTCTCACTTCATGGCACATCCTGTATCAAAAAGTTTGAAGGGAACCAGTGACTTCAGATTCACCAGACTGTGCTCCCTAAACTGAGAAATGTAGAAGGATCGTCATGGAAGACTTAGAGGATGCTTAGAAGAAGATAGGCAATAACTTTTAGCATCTCTCTTAAATAAGAAGAGGACAGCAAAAGGAAACCCAGGTACAACTAAGCCCAGCGCCACCTAGTGACTAATGAGTATAATGACACTATCCACATAGTGGATGCAGGAATGAACTATACAACATTTATTTAAGCCATTGTTTTGTAGTGAACCCTATTGGGTACAACATTACCCAAGATAATGATTTACCAGCCAATGAAATGAAATGCACAATAGGCCTGGTTGCTCACTGTACTCTCACTCTCTGTTTTCTCCCCAGATAACAGCAGCCACATGGACCCCTTCACCTATGGTGAGTAATGTTGTAGAAATGCAGAACAGTCGCTGGGTCTGAGGGTTGTGTCATACCCAAAGTAGACCCACTGAAATTACTGAGCATGGCTAATTTGAGTCCACTATTCTCAATGGGATCTGCTCTGAGAAGAATTTACCTGAAGATCCTTTTGCCCCACACAAGAAGGAAGAGATATTGTAGGGTGTTGGCTGCCCCTCGGGGGTCCCTTCCAACTCTAGGTGGGGGTGTTAAGATGTTGGGGTACAAGGGTGGTGGGGACTGGGTTTTACAGGGAGAGGCAGGGCATGTCTCTGGGTAGCAGATATGGCATCTAAGGCACCTTGGTTTGGGTACTTGGGTGACCATGAACATCGTACATTCTGACCGGCTCCATTACCCTTCCAGACTATGATACGCTGCGCACAGTGGGACTGGTCTTGGCCATCGTCATGTTTGTGCTGGGAATCTTGATAGCACTGAGTGAGTCACTTCTTTTTTTTATTGATGTATGCTTCCTTTATGCCTCTCTTGGCTCCTACACTGGACTCCCTGTCTGGTTTCCTCAGCTCCCAGTTCTGATATTTTACTTGGGTCCAATATGTGCCCTATTCTGCAGACAAACCACCCAAATGCAGATACCTGTATTAGCCAAAGGAATCAGCAGCTACTGAAGAATCTAGCCTTCCTTCCTTCCTTCCTTCCTTCCTTCCTTCCTAACCCTAACCCTAACCCTAACCCTAACCCTAACCCACCCTTCCTTCCTTCCTTCCTTCCTTCCTTCCTTCCTTCCTTCCTGGTTCTAGAACTAACTTCTCAGGAAACTTTTGATGCCAGAGGTGCCAGGGGATTAGGGGCCCACAACAGCTCTCTGCTTATCGCCTCCAGTGACTAGTAGAAGCAGCATAAATGAGATGCCACAGTGATGCAGTGGCTAGCATGTTGAACTTTGACCAACATCCATATCCCTATTCAGCCACAAAGCTCAATGGCTGGTTTTGGACCAGTCATGGGAAGGTACCTTATATCAAGTCAAGACTCTTATGCATTCCAGTCCAGGGTTGTCTCCCTTGGTTGGAAGCAGCTCTCCAGAAACTCATGGAGATGTCTTTCCCATCTCCTGTTACTTGATCTTTTAAAGTAGATATACTGGAGATTGAATGTTGGGACCTTCAATCTTCAAGGCATGAGCTGTTCCACTGAACCAATGGTGTTGGTCCTTGTCATGGCCCTTCCCTCATAACTCACGGGGTTGTTGTTGTTGTGTGGTGAATCCCCAGCATTTCTCTAAGCTTCATGGAGGAAGGGTGGGGGACACATGATAGGTAGATAAAAGAATGTAACATAAGCAAATTTAGTCATATTCTGCATCATGCTTATACATAACAACATAAGAAGATCTTTGGTGGGTCAGACCAAAGGTCCAACATCCTGTTCTCACAATGGCCAACCAGATGCCTATGGGAAACCTGCTTTCGGGACACAAGTGCAAAGAATTCAGCTTTTCTGGACACTTATTATTTTCACCCCAGAGCACAGACAACCTTATCCACTGTGAGATACAGAAATGCAAGATACAGCTGCATGTGATGGGCCTGGAGCACTGACTTCTCAAATAGCAGCTTCAGGGGGGTTTCATTGGAAGGGAAAGGGTTAACCAAGGGATCTCCCTAGGTTTATGTGGAAGGTGTATATATACATTTGTCACTGAGGCCATCCAGAGGAGCTCCGTTAGTTACAGACCCCCGACTGGCCTTAGCTAGATGTCAGTCATTTAGTTTCTCCTCCAGCTGAGATTGAGGAAGATCGTTTTAGGCTGACAGGCCTTTGCAGCCATTAAAAACATTGATTAGCCAATCACCTTAATGATTATTTTGTACTGTATTTAAACAGGGTTTTATGTTTTATTGTCGAGCAATAACCTTATATTTTATGACACAGCTGTAATCTTTTCATAAACAAACAAAATATGAAAAGGAAAATACTTTTCAATAGCAGCCTGTTAAGGACCTGTCTGACCTTTCAGGACTGTGCTGAATATTGAGGTGGCAGTCGAAAGAGTGGCAGCATTGGAGGAAGGAAGGAAACTGGGATAATGAGAGGAGAAGAGTTAATTGCCTTGCTAAAACCCCTATTAGTTTTATCTAGACAAGGTGATAGATGGTGGGAGGGGGTGGGAGGGGGTTGATGCATGCTGTAAAGTTAACAAGCTAGTTTGCCTACATTGTGCACAGATCTTTCAGGAGTGAAAAAGGGCGTTCTTCCCCTTTCTCATTATCAAGACACTCGCCCACCTTTCACTATAGAGCTACAAAATGCCCAAGTTCAGCTTATCTGAATGCTCTAGTCCTGATTCAGAGCCACATTTCACTACAAAGTACAGCTGAGGCCTGTTGGTCTATGTGTGTTTTGAGGGGGGGGGTCCTTTCCTCCACTCTAGACCATGTTATCCTCATGCTGAGAGCTCTGAATAGCACTACATGGCTCCTTTTCCAGCTGGGCAGCAGCCCTGAATAAGAGGGTGAGGTTACGCTGCAACGTTTTGTTACAGGCCCCAGTAGTATTTGTATTTATCTATGAATGACACTTGGCCCCACCAAATAGCAAGACAGGATCATTGTCGCAGCCTCCCAGCCCTTCCCTTCCACTCATACTTTGCTCTCTCTTTTCCCCTCCTGCTGCAGGTAAAAAGTTCAAGTGCAAAAAATCTGACCCCAGGTAGGTGCTTCCTGACCACCTTCTCTCATCTTCATCCCTGACCTGAACTCTTCAACACCCCCCCACCTGACCTCCCTCCTCCTCAAATGTTGCACCCTTCATTCACTTGTTCCCTTTTCTGTGTCTTCATCTCTGCAGCCTGTCGGATCCCAGGGCATCGGGCAAGACTCCTAGTAAGTGTGACGTGGCCTTGGGAGGGAGGGAGGGAGGCACAGGGCAAGTGGTATCTCATGGGCCTGTTTGTGTGTGTAGCCTTGTGCAAACCTAGCAGGGAACACAACCTCTTTCTCTCTCTCTTCAATCTACTTAAAAGCAGACCAGGGGTCAGTGGTGGCTGGTGCATTGGGACTGGTAGGGTGGGCAGTATGGAGGCCAACAGTAGGGGGCGCCAGAGACACCAATAGGTGAAGCCAGAGCCAATGACATGCGAAGCCAACTAATTCTCATTTTATCCTCATCCTCTTCCTTGTTGAGTTCTACAAATGCAACACTGAGACCATACCTTCCAGCACGGCATGACCCGAATCTTCTGGGTTTTGAGCGAGTCACGTGACCCACGTGAGATTGCAGCCCCCCCGCCAAAGCACTGTTTTCAGGCACAGCACCCAAAAACATGAGTTTAGGGGTGCCTTGAAATGCAAATTTCCGTGTGCCGTGCCCAAAAATGGTGCAGCCTGAAATAGCGTGAGATCATGACAGCCATTTGGGCCACTGTCCTCTCGTAAGAAAAAAAGGGATGTCCTGTTTTTCCCCCAGGGCAGTTGACGGGTATGTGAGACTAAAGAGGAGGCAGCTGACGGCCAGAGCCCTTCCCTGCACCCCTGACTGGGTGCCAAGGCAGGCAGAAGGGGGCTGTCTGAGGGGCAGACTGAGGTTGGCGGGGCAGTGCCTCATATGTATGCCCTAACAGACCAGCCTCCACTTCCAGTGGTACCTCGGGTTACATATGTTTCAGGTTACAGCCTCTGCTAACCCAGAAATACTGCTTCAGGTTAAGAACTTTGCTTCAGGATGAGAACAGAAATTGGGCTCTGGCAGTGCGGCAGCAGCAGGAGGCCCCATTAGCTAAAGTGGTGCTTCAGGTTAAGAACAGTTTCAGGTTAAGTACAGACCTCCGGAATGAATTAAGTACTTAACCTGAGGTACCACTGTATTTTACCCATAAGAGAGGTCATGTTTATTAGACGTTCATTCTGATTTCTTCCCAGAGAGGTTAGACAACGTTGCTTCAAAAGCAGCCATTACCTGAATTTCCAGAGCACCCCTTTCCTTACTGCAAAAATAAATTAATAAAAATAAATATTTTGGGGGGAGGGGGAATGGGCCCTGTTGCACAAGAGGGCCGAATCCACTTCAATGGTGTAAGCTGGATTCGCCAGGATGCGGTCGGACCCCCGTAAGAACAGCTACCGCCTCAAAGTGCCCAGGGTGTTTCGTTGAGGTGAAAACAGCCCCCTTCCTGCTGATCTGCATTTGCGCACATGAGAAGGTGCCTGTCTTTCTGCCCCCTGCACCTTCTCCTTACGGAGGCACTGAGGAAATTGCGAGAGGGAGGGCGGCTTGAAGTTCCCACACCTGAGGTAACCTCCCGCCCACCTTCCGTTACCATGGAGTTTGCTGACGTCGGAGGGGATGCTGAGGACTCTATGGTGACGCCATGGCAACGGAGAGCACGATTCCTGCAGCAGCTGGGAAGCCTACAGGGAGACATTGTTTGCCAGGGCTCCCGAATGCTAGGATTCGCCTCTCTCCATCTTGCCACGGCCACTGCCACTCTTCTCTCAAACTCTCCCTCTCTCCTTCTCCTTCTCTCTTCCAGCTCCAGCCGGTGGTGTGTAGGTGCCCTCGCAAATCTCTGCTGCTCCCGACTGGCTGGGGGATGAACTGCGCCCAGGAACATTTCTCCTGAGACCTTGGCACCTTGGCACCGACTGCCCGGGAGGGGGAGGGGCTCTCCGTTCTATCCTCGACAAGGGAGGGGCAATTTTATAACCAGTTAGCTCTTGCGCTTCCATTGCATGACGGGGGCGGGCACCTGGGCGGGGTTGGGGGCGCTGCACAGGCCATGAGGTAGCAAAGTCCCTCTGCCTGTCTATTTCAGCTGGCACCCACCCCGCCGGGGGCTGGTTCCCATAACCCCCAAAACAGGGTCCCTTTAAACTGCAATAACGCTGCCTGCTGCCACCCTCTGGGAAACACCCACCCCACCCCATGCCACGCCATGCCCCCCCAGCGATGCCCCCTTGCTTCTGGGCATATTAACCCCCCCATAGCTGCTGCTGCTTTGCTTTCTGTGCCTCCCGCTACGCTGTGAGAAAAAAAAAGAAGAAGTCCAATGACCACGATAGCCACAAGGGGGACGGGGATTCTACCCAAGAGCCAATCTGCCCCAGTGCTAGAAACCAGGACGCTTTTTTTGGGTGGGGTGGTGGTGTTGGGCCACCTGTGAAGCCAAGGATAGGGCCAGCCGAAGGAATAAAAAGGAGCGAGCGAGGGCTTGCTTTTGTGGCATACACTCCACTTCCCCCAGGGGGCGCTGCTCACAGCTTCTCCTTGCTGTACCATCCACATCTCCGTGTCTCTCATCCAAGCATGGAGCAAACTTTGACCAATCAATAAACGTGGGTTGTTTTTTTCTAACTAGACTCGCTTGCTTCGTTTTGTTTGTTGGTACCCTAACGGGCTCAAGAGTTCCTTCTCACCAATGGGTAGCTCAGTGGGTTAGAGCATGGTGCCGATAACGCCAAGGTTGCAGGTTTGATTCCCCATGTGGGAATTTTTTTTAATGTCTGGTGTTTTATTCTGTTTTTAGTCCTCTGTTGGGAGATGCCCAGAGTGGCTGGGGAAACCCAGCCAGATGGGCAGGGCATAAATAAAATGATAATAATAATAATAATAATTCTCTAGAACTAAGGAATAAGCTACACACCAGGTTGTAGGCAGCTAAGTTCTATGTGGAGTGCACTCATAGAAATTAATGGACATAAATTTCTCATGCTAATTAATCCCAGTGGGCCTAATGTTGGAAACAATCCTTTGTATTAAATGTGGAGTTGCACTTACGATGCCTTTTAAAATGGCGGCTTTTGGGAGGGGCTGATTAGGATCAGGCAGAAAAGGTAAAGGACCCCTAGACGGTTAAGTCCAGTCAAAGGTTGCGGTGCTCATCTCACTTTCAGGTGACAGAGCCGGCATTTGTCCGCAGACAGCTTTCCGGGTCATGTGGCCCGCATGGCTAAACCACTTCTGGTGCAACGGAACACCATGACAAGTGCCAGAGCTCACAGAAATGCCGTTTACCTTCCCGCCGCGGTGGTACCTATCAATCTACTTGCACTGGTATGCCTTTAAACTGCTAGGTTGGCAGAAGCTAGGACAGAGCAACAGGAGCTCACAGATCTTCCAATCGGAATCAAGGCCATAAGAAGGGATGTGTTAATCTGATGAAAAACTGCCCCCCACTTCGCAAGGCTGCTACTTGTCTTGTGTGGAGGGGAAGCTGCAATTGGCCCCAAATGTGTCTTCCTTACTGATACAGGTAAGAGCTGGTGGAGAAGGCAGATCTGAGCCCGAGAATGGAGAACGTTAAATAAACTTACGGTGTGCCATGACAGCTGCTATTTTTGAAAAAAACAAAAACAAATAAAAAACACAGCCCAGATGTGTTAAATGCAATAACGTGTTTAATTGCAACGATTAGTCAGGCCCTTCTGAGAAGAAAAGGCCTTGATCTTCTTATTGAGATGCCCTTTTTTTGTTTTTGTTTTCCCGCTGGCTTTTAACATTGGCTTGGTCAGCAGAAACGAGCAGCTGAATGTGCTCCTCTCCACGGTGTGAAGCGTTTCACCTGCCAACTGGCTGCATCTTAGGCTGCAGAAGAACGGCACAGGCGGCTCTGTTTTGCGGCCAGTTGGCAACCCTGGACCATCTAATCAGCGTTATTGTGGCGATGGGGGAGGTGGAAAAAACCCACCAGCCATTCTTGGAACGCTGGCATCCTTAACTAAGGAAGGGATGAATGAGCAGCTGCCTGGGCCGCGGCCTGGTATATTGCCATGATCAGAAGAAAGAGGAACAGAACACATACAGAAAGAGGCAAATTGAGAGGGGGTGTGTGGCTGCCGCGCTGCCAACAAGGGCCAATCCACACTTCCGCTTGTCCTGTGCCTAGAAGACAAGGATCTGAGCAGTTTCCTGCTTGTCCTGTACTTCCTAGGCACGGGTCTGTATGCAATTTGCTTAAAATAGAATAATAGAATTGTAGAGTCAGAAGGGACCCTTAGGGTCATCTAGTTCATCCCCCTGCAATGCAGGAATATGCAGGGAGTAAACCTCCAAGCATGGCGTTATCAGCACCACGCTCAGCACCAACTGAGTGGCTTTGCCTTTACCCCGCCACTTTCCCACTGAAAACCTGCTCTTTAGTGCTAAATCAGAACAAACAGCAATCTGTGGGAAAACCCAACTGACATTTACTCCAGTTTAGCAGAAAACAGCAGGTTTTCTCGGGGGTGGGGGGAGGTAGTAGGGCAAACAGAAATATGGATGAGCCCTCAGTTTGTAAAAAAAAAAAACTGGATCCAGGGGCTGAGCCATGCCTCTAAATATATCCAGCATTGTGGGGCCTCCTCCCCTGAGATTGCAAGCAAAATGTGGTGCTTTCTTTAGCGAATAGGGAAAATGCAGGGTCTCGCTTGCTTCCCTTTAGGTACCAATTTCGAACTATACTTGGGACTTTATATGATGGGAAGTAATTCACAAATCCAATAAAGCTAATGCTCCATATTCTGAATGATCTCACCTGCTGAGCCAGGCGGAGAAACCCACATTGTGAATGCAGCCGTGGCTGCCAAGATAACGCGTAATTCCGGTGCTTTGGGGGAGTAGAAATATGAGATGCTGATACACATATCTTGATAAAAGCGCCATGGGTGCCCACACAAAAGAGTTGCCATGGGTAGCAAGAAAAGAAACGATGGTTCTCTGTACCGGTGGGGATCATCACATGCAAAAAAGCACCACGTAATTCTACCCTAATGCCATTACAGGTGTCTTAAGTTTTGCAAGCTCTCATTGTGCAAAGGGGGCTTTCCCAGACCCCTCCAAATGCCACTGCCTCTCACCCTAGCAACCCCATCCTCCCCATCAGCCTATAGGGAACCAGCAGGTCATTACCTAGCCAATCAGATTTGGCTGCAGGATGACCCTGAGGCCAAATAGAATTTGCCTCCTTTTTGAATTAGCTTTATTAGACCTGATTGATTTGTTTGGCTAGGCTCCCTTTCCCCACACAGGTGCCCTCCAGCTGTTCTGGACCACAACTCCATCAGCCTCATCCAGGATCTGTTCTCTTGTTCTGAAGTGGGGAGCTATGGGGCAGTGGGGGGCCCTCTCTGGTTTGGGGGATCATGGGCAGGAATGTCATTTGGGTCTCCTTTCAAGGTACGAAAATAAGTCAAGCATAACATTTCACTTATTTTTATACACAAAGTTAAAATGAAAGTAAGGCTGATTGTATCACAATACGTTCCATCATGGTCAATTTTTTATTACAACCGGGGTGGAGAATATCACTTAATGCACTCTAAATACATCAATGCAAGTCACGAAAAGAAGCAAGCTGTGACCTTCGCATGTGGTACTCATACGTAAACAGAAACAGCCCCCCCCAAACCCAAACCTATTTAAAAATCATATTAGTAGGAGGAGCATATGGTGAGTTGTTGATAACCAGTTCACTGATAAAAATTGCCATAGTGATTAATCCTATACGAGTACAGTGGTACCTCGGGTTACATACGCTTCAGGTTACAGACGCTTCAGGTTACAGACTCCGCTAACTGAGAAATATTACCTCGGGTTAAGAACTGCTTCAGGATGAGAACAGAAATCGTGCTCTGGTGGCACGGTGGCAGCGGGAGGCCCCATTAGCTAAAGTGGTGCTTCAGGTTAAGAACAGTTTCAGGTTAAGAACGGACCTCCAGAACAAATTAAGTACTTAACCGGAGGTACCACTGTAAATTCTCTTGTTCCCTATTTAATGAAATGAACTTTTTCGAGCCTTCTTGGAAGCAAAGCCCTCAGTCAAATCACCATGACCCAAACTTTCCCCAATTTTATGTCCAGCTGAAACCAATACTAATCCTATTACACATTCTCACAATGTTATGGAGGGCTCTTAGAGGCAGTCCTTTGCTTGAAGATCTCCTCCGTTTGAGGCCTGCCGAGCCCAAGACTAGTTTAAAAATAAGGAACCACCCAAAGGGGAGCAGAAGGGTCTTTGAAGTTTCCCATCCTGGTCAACAGACCAAAGAGGCAGGTGGAATCGTCCCCTTGTGCCCCCCCCCCCCCACTATGGTGAGATGCACTCTGCTTCTCCTGAAAGCACAGCCATTGTTTCTTAAATTTAAATATTTGCATGTAAATTACCACGTGCAGATATTATGCAAATGGGCACTCTCTTTTGTCCTTGTGGCTGGTGATTCAAATCCTCATAATTGGCCACCCTAAGTACACAATGTCCCCTTTTCGGCTCAGCTGAGTTTTGGAAGAAGGAAAACAGGCAGGGCTCTCTGTGTCCCTTCTGGGAAGAAGTTCTGGGCTTAAGGAGAAGCAAGAAAAAACGGGCAGATTCTTGTGGGCGACTTTTGGATTTTTTTTAAAAAATGATGGCACGCATATGGCGTCGCCAGATGACCTGTTCAGCGAGCATTCATTCATTCAGACAAATTCATTCTGATTTGCTTGCTGGGTTTTTATACATCTTTTTGTTAATCCTTCACTCAATGCATTTTTAGTGCACACAGAGCCTAGGACTTGCCGATCAGAAGGTTGGCGGTTCAAATCCTCGTGACGGGGTGAGCTCCCGTTGCTCAGTCCATGCTCCTGCCAACCTAGCAGTTCGAAAGCATGTCAAAGTGCAAGTAGATAAATAGGTACCGCTCCAGTGGGAAAGTAAACAGCGTTTCCGTGTGCTGCTCTGGTTCGCCAGAAGCGGCTTAGTCATGCTGGCTACATGACCCGGAAACTGTATGCTGGCTCCCTTGGCCAATAAAGCAAAATGAGCGCCACAACCCCAGAGTCGGCCACAACTGGACCTAATGGTCAGGGGTCCCTTTACCTTTACCCATTGCTGTGCATTGCTGCACACTGCAATTCTGTGCTGCTGTTTGGTTATTCTCACACTGACTATGCCTGTTCTTTTTGTTTTCCTTGCACCATCTTTTCATTTCATTTTTTCAAAACCTGTCCTGGGACCATTCAGCAAAGGGGGGGGGCAGAGGTAAGAGTGGGCGGAGCAACAGATTAAAATGTCACCTTTGTACAGTAGGCAACTTTCTGTACACACACACACACACACACACACACACAGCTCTCTGCCTTCTATCCAGACAAGGAAGAAGCATGGGGCACATTCCAGCCAGGCAAAAACACTCAAGGAGGGGCCAAAGCAGGGCCAGAGAGGCGTGTGGCTTGGGGAGCATCCTGAGGGCCAGGTAGTGGGGCCTGGAGGGCCACATCTACCTCCTGGGCCTGAGGTCTTCACCCCTGCTGTGGTCCCAAATGCTTCCTGCCCCAGCGGCTTGCTGATCTCTGGTGCTGATACAGAAAGGGCTGCAGAAACTTCTGCCACATCAGGGAAGGGGAGCAATCACAGGTGCCCTCGTAATGCATTTATACTCCCCAGAGCCGGCCCACTGATTAGGTAGGCTGAAGCACCCGCCTCAGATGGTGGAAGTGCAAATGTTTCACCTCAGGTGGAGAAATGGAATGGGCCACCCCTCCCCAGAGTAGTCCAGAAATAGGGATCAGATTTGGGGAGGAAGGGAGTGTCTTCCTTGCTGTAATAAAGATTTGTTCTGGTTTTTAGCCACCAGAGGGCAGAACAACTCCAAAAAAGTTGGGAGTTACTCAAAACCTTGTAAGAACACAATGAGGTGCCTTAAACACCATCGTATTATTAAATGTGCTTTTAACTAAAGTGCTTATGAAGTTGACATGTGTCTTCTAATAGCAAAAGCAGCCATGCTTCCTTCTAATCTGGATCACCACCCCCCACCCTGTTTTCCTAAGAATACAGTGGTACCTCTGGTTATGTACTTAATTCCTTCCGGAGGTCCGTTCTTAACCTGAAACTGTTCTTAACCTGAAGCACCACTTTAGCTAATGGGGCCTCCGCCACCGCACCTGCTTCATCCTGAAGCAAAGTTCTTAACCCAGGGTACTATTTCTGGGTTAGCGGAATCTGTAACCTGAAGAGTATGTAACCTGAAGCGTATGTAACCCGAGGTAGCACTGTAATCAACACACAGCACTATGGGCTCCCAAACACTATTTGCTGCAAAAGAACCCATACCTTCAAAAGGGGGAGAGATTTTCAGTGGGGAAACAGCATGGGGAAAATGGATAGTCCCCTCAAATTCATGTGCTATGGGGCTTTGTTTCTTGTGCATTCATCCTGATTTCCTTGCACGAAGCTCACGCAGAAATTATACAATTCCTGGTTTGTATTGGGCATTTGTTCTGACTTGCTTGTGGAGAGGTTACACATCAGGGAGCCTTCATTCTAATCAGCCTGCACAGTGTTTATATATAGAATCGTAAATAATATAATTGCAGAATTGGAAGGGATGCTGAGACTCATCTAGTCCAACCCCCTGCAATGCAGGAATCTCAGCTAAGAAGAAGAAGAGAAGAAGAGTTTGGATTTGATATCCCGCTTTATCACTACCCGAAGGAGTCTCAGAGTGGCTAATATTCTCCTTTCCCTTCCTCCCCCACAACAAACACTCTGTGAGGTGAGTGGGGCTGAGAGACTTCAGAGAAGTGTGACTGGCCCAAGGTCACCCAGCAGCTGCATGTGGAGGAGCGGAGACACGAACCCGGTTCCCCAGATTGCAAGACTATCGCTCTTAACCACTACACCACACTGGCTCTCTAAAGCATCCATGACAGATGGCCATCCAACCTCTGCTTAAAAACCTCCAAGGAAGGAGAGGCCACGGTCTTCTGAGGGAGACCATTCTATTGTCAAAAGCTCTCACTGTCAGAAAGATCTTCCTACCCTCCAGAGCAGGAGAAAACAAGCTTGCTTCACCCTCTATGTGGCAAGTACAGTGGTACCTCAGGTTACATACGCTTCAGGTTACATACGCTTCAGGTTACAGACTCTGCTAACCCAGAAATAGTATCTCAGGTTAAGAACTTTGCTTCAGGGTGAGAACAGAAATTGCACGGCAGCAGCAGGAGGCCCCATTAGCTAAAGTGGTGCTTCAGGTTAAGAACAGTTTCAGGTTAAGAACGGACCTCCAGAACGAATTAAGTACTTAACCCGAGGTACCACTGTATCTAGCTTCATCCCTTGCTCATTGGTTGCTAGATAATGGGCTTGTGCAGGTAAAGTGCAAGCAAATTTTGAAACAGGGCACAGTAGCAGAACCTCCCTATGAAACCTGAAACAATTTAGGGAGGAATGGAGAGCCTGTGATCAGTGGCAGACCTTGGTGTCTCCAGTTTCAGTGGCTTTTTCTGTGATCAACCTGTGGGTCCCCAGATGTTGTTGGACTACAACTCCCTTCATCCCTGACCACTGGTCATGCTGACTAGGAATGATGGGAGTTGTAGTCCAACAACATCTGGGGACCCACAGGTTGAGAAACACTGCAAGTGCTCCCGTAATTCCTGACCATTGTCTGCACTGTCTGGGGTTGATGGGAATTGGAATCCAGCAATATCTGGAGCACCCAGGTTTCTGTTCCATTTGCATCATCAAGAGACTTTCAAATCAATCCAGTTGCCAAGAGGGTCCATTTCTCTGTTTCAAGGCAGGCTGGAAGATGAAGTCATTTCTTTCTCTGGCCCCTTGTGCACTATACACTTTAAAATACCACTTTAAACATTCCCGGCTTCCCTCTAAGATTCCTGGGCACCATAGTTTGTGGCATGTCCTAAGAGTTGTGAGGAGACCCCACTCCCCACCTCCACTCCCCTGCCCAGCTACCATTCCCAGAGTGTGAAGAGAATAGTACTCTCTTCCTCACAACTCTCAGCACCCCTCACAAACTACAATACCAATGATCCTTTGAGGGAAGTTGTCGATTGGATCAGGGCTTCCTAAACATGGGTCGCCACCTGTTTTTGGACTACAATTCCCATCATCCACTGGTCCTGCTAGCTACGGATGATGGGAGTTGTAGTCCAAAACCAGCTGGAGACCAGTTTGGGAAACCCTGGTTTGGATCCTATCCCAGAAGCTTCCCCAGCCAAGACGTACCAACCTGGGCGAGTGCCGATTTCTTGGGGCAAAAGGCACCCCCGCCGACCTTTTCCGACCGCCGTCTCCTCGCCCGAAATCCCACCGCGGAGGGTCGCACGCTCCTTCCCGCCAGAGACCAGATCCTTCTCCGGGACAATCAGGAAGCCCAGAACTGGGAGAGCGGGTGATGGGTGGATCTCCTCCTCTGGAAGTCCCGGGACTAGGAGGAGCAATACGCGCAAAGTTCTTCCGCGCCATTGGAGCTCCCCGCTTGGATAAGGGGGAGCGCTGCGGTGATGCAGCTTCCACATTCCCTTGTTTAAAGTCCTGGAACAACGAGGAGGGGAAGCGAGAGAGTCCCCTGCAACAGGGGATCTGGCTTCCCAGCCGCGCTCTGAATCCACTGCAAGGACTCCCTTTCCACTCCCTGCACTCCCTTTCCAGTGCAACCCCTTTGGCGATCTGCACGGGCGCCGGAGGTTGAGATCTTTCTCCTCGCCTTTCAGTCGCCCCGGAGGAGCACGTGGCGCTGCCTGGAAATTTGAGATGTCCTGTTTTGCTCTCCTCCGCCCCCACGCTTCTTTCCTAGCCTCGGGCAGGAGCATCTATGCCTCTCTCCCCCCTTTACAGCTTTGTTTATTGGGTTACTTTTTTTCAGCCAACCCCAGATTCATGGGGTGCCGGAGACTTTATTGCAGGGAGGGCGGAATTGTGGCCCGAAAAAGCTTTGCTAGACTACAATTCCCATCACCCCTGGTTATTGGCTTTCCTGGGTGGGGTTGCTGGGAGAAAGTTAGGGGCTCAGCAACAACGAGAGCGAAACAGTACCCCTAGCCCTGCTTTCCTGTTTTGAAAGCTGCCGCTATATGCTGTGCCTCATTTATATTTAGTTATTTAGCAGACTAGTATCCCACACATATAGGCTATATAACAGCAACACGCATACACGGGCGTAGCGGGGGGGGGCAGAGAGGTGCCCCCAATAATCAATAAGAATACATAGCTAACTGAAGTTCTGCCCCCTCCAAACAGAAGGCCTGCCCCCTCCCACAAAATCCTGGCTGCGCCCATACACACACACACACACACACACACACACACACACACACACACACACA
>JAXCMG010000016.1:2664352-2674535 GCA_034642415.1 Podarcis siculus
ACACACACACTCTGCCAAGGCAGTTTGCAACATACTGTATATAGATGACACACAGATGCAAATAAATCCGGGGGCTATTTTGCCCACGAGATGGCGCCCTTTCCCATTCTGTGCTCAAAAGCCAACCCAGCTGACAATCGCAGTGGCAACAGGACAGCAGACTCCACTGCTTCCTTTTCAAGGGAACTTCTAACCCCATCTGCTCTTGACCCTGCGATCAATCGCTGACCCTGTCACTCGCACCCCCCTTTCTGCCGTCCCCTTCCTCTCCCACCTGCTTGCTCCCCACTGCAACCTGCTCGTATGCCCCTCCCCCTCCTACCTTTGTTGTCTTCCGTCTCCTGCTCCTCTAGAGACACCGCACGGATCGCATGGACTGGAGCAGCCTGGGGAAGGTCACTGCACGGTGTCGGATCGGGGCAGCCTACCAGAAGGTTGCCCGGGTCTGTTTTGTGTCAGCTAGCTGCCAAACTGAGGGCTGCCTCTGTCAAATACACTTGCAGTGAGATTTTGGGAAATGAGCCACAGCAGAGACTGCAGTGTCTTTATGATATATGGTTTATTTACACATTTCTGTAACCTGTAGAGTTAAAGCTATGGTTTTCCCAGTAGCTATGGTTTTCTCAGTAGTGATGTATGGAAGTGTGAGCTGGACCATAAAGAAGGCTGATCGCCAAATAATTGATGCTTTTGAATTATGGTGCTGGAGGAGACTCTTGAGAGTCCCATGGACTGCAAGAAGATCAAACCTATCCATTCTTAAGGAAATCAGCCCTGAGTGCTCACTAGAAGGACAGATCGTGAAGCTGAGGCTCCAATACTTTGGCCACCTCATGAGAAGAGAAGACTCCCTGGAAAAGACCCTGATGTTGGGAAAGATGGAGGGCACAAGGAGAAGGGGACGACAGAGGACGAGATGGTTGGACAGTGTTCTCGAAGCTACCAGCATGAGTTTGACCAAACTGCGGGAGGCAGTGGAAGACAGGAGTGCCTGGCGTGTTCTGGTCCATGGGGTCACAAAGAGTCGGACACGACTAAATGACTAAACAACAACAACAACTTGAGTCTACAATGGCAGGGTTCACAGCATGAACACCTCAAGAGGTTTGGCTTCTCCCATTGCCACAGCAGCCATGGTCTTAAACAGACCTCTGCCTTTGCTCTCAAACATGGCTCTCTGCAACACTCTGCTTATTAACTCTGTTGCAAACTCCTAACTGCAATCCTAAAACTCTAAACTAAAACACTTGCAATGTCTTTTAAGCCAACTCTCAGTTGAGGGAGCCCACTCCTTTGCAGATAAGATTTGTCCTTGATCCATTCTGTTGTGCTAACGGCTCATCCCCAGGCAATCGCTTCAAAAGGAAATTAGCCTGACTTAATTAGCTATTAAAACGTGATGATTCCCTAGGATTAAAGAGGTGTCTGATGCACAGCTTAATATACATGGGTCCATATCCTCCAACATTTCTCCAATGAAAATAGGGATGTCCTATTTAATAATAATAGGGATGCAGGTGGTGCTGTGGTCTAAACCACAGAGCCTAGGGCTTGCTGATCAGAAGGTTGGCGGTTCGAATCCCCACGACGGGATGAGCTCCCGTTGCTTGGTCCCTGCTCCTGCCAACCTAGCAGTTCGAAAGCACATCAAAGTACAAGTAGATAAATAGGTACCGCTCCGGCGGGAAGGTAAATGGCATATTCGTGCACTGCTCTGGGTTTGCCAGAAGCGGCTTAGTCATGCTGGCCACATGACCCGGAAGCTGCCTACGAATAAATGCTGGCTCCCTTGGCCAGTAAAGCAAGATGAGCACTGCAACCCCAGAGTTGTCCGCGACTGGACTTAACGGTGAAGGGTAACTTTTACCTTTTATATAATAATAATAATAATAGTAATAATAATAATAGCTCATCCATCTGACTGGGCTGCCCCAGCCAATCTTGGCGGCTTCCAACATACTGTATTTTTCTGTGTATAAGGCTATATTTTCCCCACATTTCTTAAGTTTAAATTTGGGGGTCGTCTTATACACAGAATCTAGCAATTATTTCTTAATTTTGGGCTCCAAAAATAGGGGTCGTCTTATACATGGGGGCATCTTATACACAGAAAAATATTAAAACATTAAACATTTTAAATCTTCCCTGTACAGGGCTGCCTTCAGATGTCTTCTAAAGATTGTACTGTATAGTTATTATCTCCTTGGTTCAGGGGTTGCATAACTCCTTACCCTCCAACATTTCTCCAATGAAAATAAGGGCCTCCTAAGTGGGACATTCCAGGATAAAATCAGAAACTGGGTCGGCTTCTATAAGTCCAGGACTGTCCCTGGAAAACAGGGACACTTGGAGGGTCTGCGCATCTTGATGAGATTCTAACATGAGTCCGACACACAGTTTTAACAAACAGACCTTAGTTAAATTCTAACCCTAACTTGATCAGGAATTTAGGGAGTCTTGCACCTGCAAACTCATAGCAATACATAACTTGCTTGGTATTGCTTTCATTGACTGACAGGATTTCAGCCATGGGCCTCTCCTGTCCCAGCTCTGCCAGAAGTTGCCAGGGACCTAACCTGGGACCTTTGTTAACTTTTCTATACTTTTCCTGCCATGAGTGTCCAATGCCCATTTTAAAAAAGAGAACCTAAGAATTTCTCTGCCAGGCTAACTGTTCTCAGTGTTCTCAAGTTCCTCTTTGAAACGTTCTGCCCCTCCAAGTTGGCACAATATTCTGGGCAAATTATGTGAATTAATGTCCGTGAAGGAGCCACGGCCTTTGTCTCACCGCTCTCCTAGCCGTGCAGAACAAAAAAATAAAAATAAAAGTCTGGGTTGTGGTTTCTTTCGTTCCTCATTTGCTGCTCTGGGTTCGGTTACCGTGTCGTCATTTTACAGAGGAGCCTGTTACTTCTAAGGGAGTGCGCCATCAAAGTTTGAAACACACACACGCCGATGGACTCGACGTATATATACCCACACACTCAGAAATGTAGGAACACGTGCCCATGACTCACACCGCTCCCCAGGGCCAGGAAGTGGCAAGAGGAGGAAATGACTGTTGAGGCCTTTCGCTCGCTTGCAGATGCCCGGCAAACGGAGCGCCTGGTGGACTGTAGCATCCGCCATGAAGGTGAGTGATTCCCCCCCTCCAACTCTCCAGCATAGACCACCCAGCTCTCTCTTTTTTTGTCATAAGAACCTTCTCTCCCCCTGCATCCTGTCTCTGGAACAATTTGCCGGCTAGAAAAAAATTCCTACCAGGGATTAACCCTTTGGGGTGTTGGAGTTGCCAGAAAAACCAGACCCTCTGGCTCAGGGGAAATGAAAGCCACATGGCAAAAAAACCAGAGTGGGGAGGAAGGGAGATGGTCTCAGCGGTCAGCGAAAGGCTTGGGATATATAGTCCAGAATCCGGACAGGCAAGCAGACACTTTTTCCTAGTTTTCACCTGCTTGCCTTTTTCACTCCATCTTTGTTTGGAAGGGTTTATTTTTTACAGAAAACTTCTTTGCTCTACGGACTTTGCCTTATATAGTTAGCAAGCTGCCTGCCTGTGTGGCCAGGGATGTCCGGCTTTCAAAGCCGTGGTTCTCAGAAGCAGAAGTCTGAGACCGGCCGGAAAGCATCAGACTTTTGGAGTTTGGGCATGTGTGCGTGCGTGACTGCAGGAGAGAAACAAACAACAACAAAAAGAATTAGGCTTCCCCGAGACAAAGCTGAAAGCGTGGGGAAGGTTGTCCCTTTCGGTGATGTTGGGACTACATTGGATTGGAAAGGATCCAGGAGGAGAGGCTTCAAAAACAAACACCCCAAGCCAGGCTTGGGAGGCAGATGGAGCGAGAGCCCCCCCCAACTAGGTTTTTGGTAAACTCCCAATAGGCTCCTCTGTGGGACGTTGGCGGGCTGACAGCTCAGAGCTGCCTCCTCAGACGGCTGCATCATGGCTCTCACATCCTTTGGAGCAGTGTGAGCACAAGCCACAAGGTCTTCGGCAGTTGGAGGGGAAATGCCTGTATATTTCCAGCTCCACAGACGGGATGTTGAGAGGCCTCAAAACCTCAGCAGAGCTTCTGAATCTAAAACAGTGGCGGACAACACGTAGAGTTCTTTCTCTCTCTATGGGTGTGGTGCTTGTATTGTTGTTTTACTCCCTGAGGCCTTTTTATCAATTATTTTCAAAATAATGGACGTGTGCCGTGCGTCAGGACATTTCATTTGTATTTGGTACTGCTGCAGTGAAATCTTAAAAACTGGGCAGGAGGGAGAGATAATTGAATTTGTTTATGCTGTTACAGGAGAATACATTTCCCCTATACAGTGGTACCTCGGGTTAAGTTCTTAATTTGTTCCGGAGCTCCGTTCTTAACCTGAAACTGTTCTTAAACTGAAGAACCACTTTAGCTAATGGGGCCTCCCGCTGCACGATTTCTGTTCTCATCCTGAAGCATAGTTCTTAACCTGAAGCACTATTTCTGGGTTAGCGGAGTCTGTAACCTGAAGCGTATGTAACCTGAAGCATATGTAACCTGAGGTACCACTGTACTCTGTGGCTGTTTTACTGAGAGATCTAAATTGCCGTTATCATGGGCCCGTATGTTAAAGTTTATATTGCTAAAGTTGCTAACGTTTATATTGATGTATCTAATTGTTATCATTGCTGGTCTAAAATGTGAGGTTTTTTTATTTCTTTTAAAAACTGTATCTTTTGTAATGGACTTTTATATTTCTGGGCTGTTGTGAACCGCTTAGCGATTACAGTGGTACCTCAGGTTAAGTACTTAATTTGTTCTGGAGGTCCATTCTTAACCTGAAACTGTTCTCAACCTGAAGCACCACTTTAGCTAATGGGGCCTCCTGCTGCCACCGTGCCGCCAGAGCACGATTTCTGTTCTCATCCTGAAGCAAAGTTCTTAACCTGAAGCACTATTTCTGGGTTAGCGGAGTCTGTAACCCGAAGTGTATGTAACCCGAGGTACCACTTTGAAATGTGAAGTGCTGTATAAATTAGCAGAGGAAAGAAATAACAAAAAATCAGTTTTAAACACGCACAAGATGGCATTTATTTGTTTAAAGAAACATATGCTCTGCTTTTCACTTCATCTGGGTCTCAAAGCAGGTTATACAGAATAAAAATGTAAGATGTACAAACTTCAAAATATAGATTAGAAACGTTGGAGGAGAAAGCATCAGAACAGCACTCATAGTGCAAAAACCTCCTGAAATAAAACACTTCTAACTTGCTGCCTGAAAGTTAGTGGGGACAATTCTAATGTGAAATTATGAATGTGTACACACTCTCCCTTTATTTTTATTTTTTTTTTGAATAAATTTTTATTAATTTTCAATAAATAAAAAGAAACAAAGCCAAAAACATAAACAAACACAAAATCGACTTCCCCATACCACCCCTTTTCTGCATCCTTGTTTCAGGATTTTTCAGCAACTCTTTCGTCATATACTTATTTTAAGTTTCATAAACTTAGCTTCCTTAAGTTATTAAAACAGCTGTAGTTCTTTATCTCTTATTTCCCTGGTCCTCTAGTTTACATCCAAATTACAACAATTTTTAAGATAAACTTTAAATTTGCTCCAATCTTCATCCACCGCCTCTTTTCCCCGGTCTCGAATCACACTCTCCCTTTAAAGCCTGTTTGAAGCACCTTCTTTCCCTCAAAGATTTCTGGCCATTGTAGTTTGCAAAGGGGTGCTGGGAGTTGCAACTCTGTGACTACAGTAAACTACAGTGCCCAGAACTCTTTGAAGGAAAATCCATCTTCCGAAGGCATTTTATGGGTATAGAGAGTACACAAGCATACACAGCCTGTTAAACCACTGCAACGCTCAGGTTTGTATCATTTTTTCCCCTGGTTGGTTGCTATATTTATCTCTGTTGTATGAAAAATAACGTGGGAGTTGATTTTAAGCTGGGGAAACGACAGAACCCTGAATCTGATTCTATGGCTTAAAGAAGCTATGGCCAACAGTGAAAATAATGAAAATAAATGGCAGTAGATCTAGAGAAGGCTGTGTGCTTTTAATAGAATTAGATCCTGGTTCATTGGAATGCTAAATGCATAGTAGTAGTAGTAGCAGCATTGAATCTTCTACAGTCCATCAATCAAGCCTCACCACAAGAGCAATGAACGCACGTGTCCAGACACATGCCTCTCAAACACTGGTATGGTTTCCTTGGCTTCTGTAAGGGTAATTGATTCAGCGTTTTGTTGGCTGGGGGATCTGTGCATCAGTTCCAGCTGTGACTCTGTCCTGTTTTGGTTCACACAGTGGAGAAGCAGTTGCTACTCAGAGCATTCAGTGTTGGTGCTATGGGGCACAATCTGAACTAGGGTCATGATGGCTGAATTTGTGTCTTTTCCAGCTCTTTGTCTTTCTGCTGCTTGTCTGTGTGAGCCTCAGTGGTCCTGTAGATGCTCAAGGTAAGATTCTCCCTCTTCAGTGTGTTAGTCCAGGTGTACATTCAAACTTCTGCCTCCGTGACATTAACCAGTTGTGAGTTCACACCCCCAAAGTTCTCTATGAGCTGCAGCCTTTCCACCTTAGCACCTAGTGTCCTCTAGGCGTTTTGAACTACAGTTCCCACCATCCCCAACTAGTATGGCCAGAGAAGAAGGGAGCTGTAGTCCAACATTATATGGAAGGCATCAGATTGGGGAAGGCTGCCCTAGCCTTCTTGGATGCCCAAGTCATCTGGAGTTATGGTTTAGCAAATCCATCATTTCTGCCCATTGCCTACATTGGTTGGGGCTTATGGGAGCTGAGGTCCAACAGCCCCTTCAGAGCACCCCATTGCCTAACCCTGGTCTGGAGACACAAGTGGCCTCCTAGAATATGGAAGACATCCTTTCTCACTTTGCCCATCAGGCGGCAGATTTCAATGTTAGTGCCACCCCTATCTTTTGGAGATAAATGACTGGGACATTTGGGCAAACGTAGCAAAGAAATACTGTTGTGAAATATTTTCCCCTGACAATTAAAAATAATTATCCTCAAATAAGGCAAAACATATGCCGGCATTTCCGAGAATCCAGAAATGCCATGGCGACTGTTTCTCAGCCCAGTCATCCCTTCCTGCATGTGCTGCGGAGGCAGAGCAACAGACCCTCCAGCTGCTTGGGCGCTTTCAGTCGCTGCAAATTGCAACAAGCTGCTTAAGGGAACTGCCAAGAGCGACAACTTCCTCTAAGCTTAGCTTCCATTATCTGAATGTGTCAATAAAGGTGCTCCAAGCTAGGTTTGGGCCTTGAAGTAGGCACTGATCCTTCTGGAAGGACCTCCTCAGACGGTGCTCCTGGCGGTTTTCGAGTTCTGTAATCCAGGTTGAGGGAGAACAAAAGCTAATCTTCCCTCCCCCTCCCCTTTTTATGAAGATTACCCGCTGTGGATCCCACAGCTAATTCTCCCCTGGTCTCCTCGCTGGCCCAAATAGGACTAATTTAGCCAGCTAGCCCTGGTGATCATCTAATGTTTATTGGATGGATTTTCCCCCTAAACTGATTTTTTAATTCTGAATTTATTGTTATTCATGTTTTATACTGTATTTTATGCTGTTTTTTGTTGCATCAATTAAGTGTTTTAAATTTGTTGTTAGCTGCCCTGAGCCCAGTTTTCTGAACTGGGAAAGGCAGGGTATAAATAAAAATTTATTTATTATTATTATTAAATAAATGACGTGTGAGAACAAATCATTAAAGTTCAGGGAATGCCAATTGTGGGGTGTGACATAACTGAAGCAGTCAAATACAACATTTCCTGTTTGAACAGAATGGACACACAGGAGAATGTTGCTCCAGCCAGGAGGACTTCCTGTCACACCTGTGTGACCAGGTAGATGGGTGTGACCCTGGCAGACCCTATAAAAGGGCTAGTCATGCAGCCATCTTCCTCTTTGGGCATTTTGCTCCTTTGCTTCTCTTTTGCTGCTTTTTTACCATCATCCGCTGGCTCTTAGCCAGAAGCAAGTGGCTCATCCTTTCAGAGGATGTAAGCCGAAAGGTGGAAAGTCTGAGGCCTAGCTCAGACTTCTTTTCTCTACAACTGTAAATGTAACTACAAGATAAAGCCTGCCTTCAGGACAATACTGTGAACTGAATGTAAGCAAACTTTACTGTTACTTTTAATGAAAACTGTTGTATTATTATTTTAAGAGGGAAACATAAGGGGAAACTGACCAGGAACAATCCAGACTGGACAAGCCAGACTGGATTGCTTAACTCAAATGATTCTCACAAATCCATCAGCTAGCTTCCAGAAATGTGCAAGGGAATGTGCTCTGCTACTTACTCATAAGCGTGAGCGAGAAGAGATAATATTTAAACAATATATCCTCTCCTACCTTTCCTCAACATTCCCACACCAATATGGTGCCCTGCTGAAGTTTGGGACTACATCTCCCATCAGTGCCCACCACTGGCCATGTTAGCCAATGGGGATGGTAGTCCAAAAATGTTGGATACCCCTGTTTTAGTTCTTAAGTTTTATCTTGTAGCTGTTACTTTATGTTACTTTATGCTATTTTGAAACCAATGAAGTGCCTTTATTTATTATCATTGCAAAGTGTTTGCAGTGAGGAAAGCAGAGAGATGTAGTAATGCCTTGCCATGTTCAATTGCATGGGCTGACTTGAAAACATTGCCGAAAAACACCTGGAGGATCCAGACCGTGGCTGGCTTCTGCCTAGGGAGCAGGGAGAAGCTGGAGTCAGTTTGCAATTAAAGGCAAACTTAACTGATTCATATTTTCTGAAACAATAAGGTAACCAAAACACAGCCATCTTTCAAAATTCACATTTCTCTTGATTTTGCAATGCAGTTTTCCAGCCAAGTATCATGTACAAAAATCTCAGCATAGAAGCCTTCTGGATGATATTGGGCCAGTCACTTAGTCTACCTCACAGGGCTGTTGCAAGGATAAAATGGAGTGCAGGGGGAAAAACCACTTCTGCAAGCTTCTTGCAGAAAGCCTGGGATAAACATGTACAAAAGAAAGATTTTGCTGTTCATGCACGGAAAGGACTTCAACCCACTGCATTCTTGCTTTCATTCCAGCAAATGAAATGGATCTTGGGTTTGGATTTTGCTGAGAAGCATGCACTTTCAAACAAAAAATTGTGCATTTCCCTTTTGGTTGGTCATCAACAACTTTAAGTCTGAAAACCAGTCTTTGTTTTGTTGAACACAGCCCTTGGCCCTTAAGACTTTAGATTTTGCTTAAACTGATGTCAGCCAGTTGGTTGGACTCCAACTCCCATCATCCCTGACCTTTGGCCATGCTGACTGTGGATGATGGGAGTTGGAACTGAACAACATCTGGAGGGGCCCCAGATTCCCTAGCTATGCTGACACATCATAAGGCTATCTCTGCATGCTCAGAAGGATATTTATGTGAACTTTTGGCTTTGGTTTCAGGTACCTCATCCCCACTTGTGGGGCAGGAGGCAGATGGTGATAGAACCACAACTGAGTCCTTTTTGCCTTCCACAGGTAAGTTTTGTTTGTTTAGTCATTTAATTGTGTCCAACTCTTCGTGACCCCATGGATCAGAGCACGCCAGGCCCTCCTGTCTTCCACTGCCTCCCGCAGTTTGGTCAAACTCATGCTGGTAGCTTTGAGAACACTGTCCAACCATCTTGTCCTCTGTCGTCCCCTTCTCCTTGTGCCCTCAATCTTTCCCAACATCAGGGTCTTTTCCAGTCTTCTCTTCTCATGAGGTGGCCAAAGTATTGGAGCCTCAGCTTCAGGATCTGTCCTTCCAGTGAGCACTCAGGGCTGATTTCCTTCAGAATGGATAGGTTTGATAGGATAGGACAGGTAAGTTTTACAGTTCTGCAAATGACTGGCCATACCTGGACCTTCCCAAAAGGCGTGGTGAAGCATTAATAATGCAGCCAAAAAAACAAACAAACAGCAAATCACTTTGCTGCCAACATCTGCCTGCCCTTTCAAAAGCACTCACGTTCTTTATTAGTTAAAGGTCAGCAGTATCAGTTTTGAACCCCATGCCCCTGGGAGGGAAGTAAAGCTAATGTAGTATGTAGTATGTGTGACTTTGTTTTTTTTTTTTTTAATAATCTTTATTGGTTTTCCAAAAAGGTTACATCAAGTACATTAAACAGACATGCAATACACCAGCAGAAAGAAAAAAAAAAAGAAAAAAAAAAGGA
>JAXCMG010000016.1:2676810-2711591 GCA_034642415.1 Podarcis siculus
TCTTCTTCTTCTTCTTCTTCTTCTTCTTCTTCTTCTTCTTCTTCTTCTTCTTCTTCTTCTTCTATTACATTTATTACCAGCCATTATAGTCCCATCATATAAAAAAATAGATAAATAGATAAGGAGGAAGTGTAGGTGTTCTTTTCAAGGGTTAAGCTAATACTTTATTGAAATCTACTCGGAGTCGAGTGTGGATTTCATGCTCTTTATTCAGCTCATAGTAGTGAGGAATGGGGATGTTTCCCCGAACTGTCTGCTTTATATACATTATTTACACAATGGGCCCCAGGTGATTGGCTAATTCCGGGATTCTCCTGTAGGCCAATCAGGATTCACTTCCACCTAGAGTTGGATTGGGTGACTCCTGCGGATCAATCAGGCTGCTGCATTCTGAATCCTATTGTTCTAGGACCAATCATACTGCTGCAATTTGGATCCTATTCAACTTAGTACATAACATTTATATTAGAGCCGAAGGCAGGAAGGGTGAGGAGATGGCAAGTAATAAGAAACTTGACCTCCTTTACTGAGCACAGTAAGAGAAACTTGCTGTTCCCAAATAAATATCATGGCTTTACAAAGTATTGAAATGATTGACTATTTGGATTTTTCTGATTATCTTTGGTTAGAATTAATTTTATTGCTTATACTTGCTTCTATCATTTTATTACCTTGCATATCTACCAAATGCAATTTACAATGTTTCCCCATCCTCCTAAAGTTTTGTGGGTTTTGTTTATATGTAAAGAAAGTGAAATTTGGAATGTTACAAGTCTTGGTTGCATAACTGATTTGAACTTCAAGGGGAAAATACCAGGGTACATTTTTGTTTCAGTTGCTTGTCAACTTTGTTACGGCTGCTTGTTGATTCTTACTGTGGACTCGCAACTTGCAAAACATACCTAATTTATAACAACGTACATATTGTTGCACGCAACCCCAGCTGGTTTCCTTAAAAGGAGGGACAGTCTTTGGAAGACATGGTTTATTTACACATATCGACAACCTGAGCATATGATGGAGGGGATCATGGCATTTACACCCCAAGAAGATATTGCTTCTCCCATAGCCGAAGCCTGGGATTCATGCAGAAAACAAATTGCAAGGTATTGTGGAAATTTGGGAGACCTGAACTTAAGATTTGGAAAATAAGACACCAGGAGAACCTGAAAAATGCCATATTCGCCCATCCCATTGTCGCTGTGGGCCTGACAGTTTTTGGAAGGTTTTTGAAACACTATGAAAGTCTGCAGAACTTGTTTGGCCAGAGGCATAAGTGGGATGTGTGTAAAAACCACCAGCTTCAATTTGTTTTTATAAAGACACAAGAGTTCTGCCCTCCATGTTGACATCTGGCCACCTGCAATCGGTAGTAGCAGTGTAGCACTCAAGGGAGAGGACTTGCAGATCTTTCTAACCCAACATTTCTTCTCTATATCCTGGTCTTCTATAGCAGAGGAGCCAGAGGCTGAAAGTATGACGGCAAGCCCTCAGAATTTCCAGCAACGAGAGAATGCATCACTAGGAGGTATGTGGCTGAGAACATCTTTGGGTTGGAATCCTTCCATAATTCCATGGATATTTGTGCAAGATAAACAAGACAAAACCAGAACTTCTACCTGCAAATACTGTCAAATTTAAAAGGATGTTTAATTCCCCTGTATTGGCACGAAGGATGACTGTGTGTGTGTGTACACACACACACACACACACACACACATGGAAATACATAGGGCTCCTCTAGACTGGAGTGGGTTTTACTTTTCTGTGCTTGTGTTCTGCAGCATATCACTGTTGCAAAAGTAAAAAAAAAAATAGTGCAATAATGGTAGATTTATACTGAAGCATTCACACACCATTCCAATCTATTAGTTGTGCTGTGGTGCTCACAAAACAAGCTCACAAAACCTCCCTGCAAACAAATCAGAATGAATGTTCACTAAATACCCAACACCATCTAATCTCCCGGTAGCAAAATCAGGATGAATGATCAATAAACCTCTTGCCTGGAAGCATTCCGGGAAGGGAAAATCCTTAGACAACATTTATGCTTGTGTGTTGCAACCAGGATGGGGGACTTGTGGCCCTCCTACAGATGTTGCAAGACTTCAACTCTCACCAGCCCCAGCCAGCATGGGCTGTGTTTGGGGATCATGGCAGTTGTAGTCCAACAACTGGTCAGGGTGGGTTCAGGCTCACCATTCCCACAGCCTGTGTGTGAGTTGTAAATCATGACGTGATAGTGAAAATGGCCTACCCGAATTCTCCACCTTGTCGTGAGCAGAGGGGGGACATTTCAGTCAGTAGAGCACGAGACTCTTAATCTCAGGGTCATGGGTTTGAGCACATTGGGCAAAAAGATTCCTGCATTGCAAGGGGTTGAGCTAGATGGCCCTTCGGGTCCCTTCCAACTTGACAATTCTCCATGGATGGGGCAGAATTCTCCCAACAGTTCAAACAACATTCCCATCCTGCCCCTGGCAACCTCTGTTTCTCAAGCCCATTGAAAAAGGCATAAGACATTCATAGCTTTTGGGGTAGGGTGATCATTTACCCCAAAAAGCTGCTGGGCAAAGGGTCTTATGTTTTGCCAATAACTCACCATTATCAAACAAACCAGGCCATTATCAGCCCTTTGCTTCTTCGTGACCCACCCCCAGCGAGCCATTGCCAGACTGGTCTCATGAGGAAGCTAGCAACATCAGAACTGGCAGGAAAGTTGTAGGGCCAGGAGACTGAGATTATCTACAAGGGGATTTCATCCTAGCTCCAATGTAACACACTTTTCTTAATATGCAGTAGAAGAGACATCTGTAGCTGAAGTGGAGACAACTAAAGGCATCACCCCTAGCAGTGTGAGCTTCACCAGCGCTGCAGGTGAGCATAAGAACCATGGACCACCATGAGGGGAGGTGGGCAGAGAGAGGGAACAATCAGAAAGAGTTTGCTTTGCCACATCCAAAAGAATGGAACCAGCTCACCTGTCTCCTTCTGTGTTTTCTTTTCCAGAAGTTACCCAAGCTCAACAGCCATCTGTAGACCAGAGGAGGAGAACAGGTATGTAGAAGGCAAAAGACAAATCCATGTTCCGTGTACAGAAATTGAGGGACTGGAAGATGAACCTTAATTCAACACCAACAACAGAATAGTGTCCTTTAAGTGAGGGCAGCAGAATAATTATGAGGGTGCAGGACAGGCTATGTGGCACACACAGTTCTGTCCCCCAACCAAAGGCTATGGCCAGTGGTTCAGGAAGGTGCCCTTTGCCAGTATTTGCTGCTTGAGCAGTCCCCTCATTCTGCTCTCCTGCCGTTAATCCCCATATTAAAGGTAAAGGTACCCCTGCCCGTACGGGCCAGTCGTGTCCGACTCTAGGGTTGTGCGCCCATCTCACTTAAGAGGCCGGAGGCCAGCGCTGTCCGGAGACACTTCTGGGTCACGTGGGCAGCGTGATGAAGCTGCTCTGGCGAGCCAGCACACGGAAACGCCGTTTACCTTCCCGCTATAAAGCGGTACCTATTTATCTACTTGCACTTAAGGGTGCTTTCGAACTGCTAGGTGGGCAGGAGCTGGGACTGAAAGATGGGAGCTCACCCCGCTGCGGGGATTCGAACCGCCAAGCATGCGATCGGCAAGCCCTAGGCGCTGAGGTTTTACCCACAGCGCCACCTGCGTCCCTTATCCCCATATTACAGGAATATAATTTTTAAGTACACAAACTTCTGCAAATATCAGGGATTTTGCCAAGACGAAACCAATGCCTTCAAGGAACTGCAGGCCAGCGGTGGGCAGGGCTGGAGTTAAAAGTGGGTGGGGCCAGAAGCAAAAGTGGGCAGTCACGGGTGTGACTCTCACCTCCATACAGAAGCCTATAGCCCAGCCACACTATAGCTAGAGATTTTCTCATGCACTGCAAACACTTTTCTCCATCCTTACACTAGGCAAGCAAGAGGCATTATCACATTTCAAGGGCAGACAATCTGAAGCAGACAAAAGTACTTATGCAGGGTGCAGAGTAGGGGTGGGGTGTGGCCCAGGCCTAGGAGAGGGCCAGATTGAGGGGCTTGGAGGGGCACATTTAGCCTGTAGGTCTGAGTTTCCCCACCTCTGCTGTAGCAGGAGGATCAGACATGACCTCTCTTTCCCCATAATGGCAAGCCAGGCTTATTTCTCAACTATCTCACATTCCTTCTTTTTTAACAGATGTTTGGAAGGTAGATTACCAAGAGAATGTTTTCTATTATGGTAAGTCTCAACAAGCTGGAAACAGACCGTTGTGTTGCACGCCAACCCCATCTCTGAGCTGTGGGGATTCTAGGGGTTCCAGGTGCTAATGCAGGACTTGTGTTTCCTTTTGGGAATGAGGCACAGCAGAAACTGTGGTGTCTTTATCATATATGGTTTGCTTACACATGTATATAACCTGAGCCTACACTGGAAGGGTTCACAGCATTAACAGCCCGGAAGGGTCTTGTTTCTCCCATAGCCACAGCCTTCGATTTAAAGAGAAATGAAACATTTCCCTCTGATCCTCCCTCCAGTTTGTTGCTTTACTTCTAGGTTACATCACTGCAAACTCAACTCCAGACTCTGGCTTTGTCTTTCTAACTATCTCTGATATCACCCATTTGTCTTCTCGCAAAGAGCCCCCTTCTTTTGTTCTCTTAATGGCCCATCACCCAGGTGATCACCCCAACACAGGAAGCCAGCCTGGCTTATATTTTAACACTTGCTGAATCCAGGGGTTAGAAGGATCTCACAGACAGCCTACTTCCTCCCCCTCAAACTCATAACAATAGAAACTTTTTCAGATACTTAAAAGGGGCTTTCAATGAAAGTTGGTTTCTCCTGAGATGTTTACTCATCCCACTATTGTCATCCATTAAGAGGTAATGCAGACTTTCACACCTTTGGAAAACTTGCACAACTCATCTGAACAGAGGAGACAGTGGGACAAAAGAAATAGGGGTGTACACCATAGGAAGCAGTGTCTCTCTCTTTTGAGCTCCCTTTAAAGCCATTATCTGGCTGTGTACACAGTATACCTTTGCAAGACATTCAAATACATTTCCGCGCCTCAGATAATTATGGGTACCAGTTTGTCAAGAGTTGCTGGGAGCTGCAACTCTATGAGAGATAAATTATGGTGCCCAGAATTCTTTGAGGCAAAGAATATGCTTTGAAATTTCCTTAGAAGAATAGTTTGCACACGGCTGTAGCCAACATTCCATGGTTGCTGAGCATGCTCAGGTTTCACTGGCCTGTTTAGGGTTTGCTCGGTGACAGCAGCCACGAAATTAAAAGACGCCTGCTTCTTGGGAGAAGGGCAATGACAGGCCTAGACAGCATCTTGAGAAGTAGAGACGTCACCTTGCCAACAAAGGTCCGTATAGTTAAAGCCATGGTTTTCCCAGTAGTGATGTATGGAAGTGAGAGCTGGACCATAAAGAAGGCTGATCGCCGAAGAATTGATGCTTTTGAATTATGGTGCTGGAGAAGACTCTTGAGAGTCCCATGGACTGCAAGAAGATCAAACGCATCCATTCTTAAGGAAATCAGCCCTGAGTGCTCACTGGAAGGACAGATCGTGAAGCTGAGGCTCCAGTACTTTGGCCACCTCATGAGAAGAGAAGACTCCCTGGAGAAGACACTGATGCTGGGAAAGATGGAGGGCACAAGGAGAAGGGGGCGACAGAGGACGAGATGGTTGGATAGTGTTTTCGAGGTTACCAGCATGAGTTTGACCAAACTGCGGGAGGTAGTGGAGGACAGAGGTGCCTGGCGTGCTCTGGTCCATGGGGTCACGAAGAGTCGGACACGACTAAACGACTAAACAACAACAACAACAACAACAACAACATTATTTTTGTATTTATGGAAACCTTGGGGGTTCTCCCAAACCTCCTTGATCCTCTTGTTTGTGGCTAGTGCAGTTTTGGCTACTTAAAGGAACAACACTCATCTCCCAACTCTGGAAACAAAGTGAAGGAATGGCGATGTACCCATTTCTGTTTACACCCAGTGCACTCCCACTGCTACTTTGGCTTACATTGTGTGTACACCATTTCCCCAAAGAATTGGAAAGGTGCTGGCTGCAGATTAAACAGGAGTGTGTACACTGTTCCACATGGCTTTTCCAGGTGGCTCACAGGAACTCAGTAGAACTAGGGAGGATTTCATGGTGAGTTCCAGCACTTCTTTTTCTAGGGGGGGGGGGAGCGCTGTTGTTGTACTATATTTTGGTTCCTTCCTGCCCCCCCACCAGCTTTGATCCTAATTGAGAAAAAGAACAACCTTGCTGTATTTTGAGCTGCTAATTTGTACACAGCTTTAGTGTGTACTTCAGGTTTGCATTAAATGCCTGCTTTTCTCCATACCCTTGCAGATTACTATTCCCTGCGCAAAGGGGGCTTGATAGCTGCTGCCATCCTCTTCATCCTTGGCATTCTCATTCTCACCTGTAAGTATGAGCAACTGGGATGAGTGGAGCTGCTTTGAGTTCAATCCCTAAATGTGGGTGGCAAAAGAGCGGAGAAGTAGAAGTATAATTGTGCCTGGATATTCACCTAATTACCCCTCTCCTCTCCTCATCTGAGACCTTATTAAGGGCTCATCCACACTTTGCTTGTCCCAAGCCTAGAAAGCACAAGACCATGCAGTTATCCACAAATCCTGCACTCAACAGCTGCTTAGAGGCACTGTGCTTCCTCCAGCCCTGCCCGCCCCCATTCTAATAGTATGCCTTTTGTATCTGACAGGAGGATCTGGTAGGGGGCTAGAGAGGGGAGGCTGAAGGGTTGGGTTCAGAAAATGGGCCTTTACACTAGGAGGAAGAGTTCAGAAAACGGTTTGTTCTCTCTCTACTTTCAGGTGGGAAACATGGAAAATCTCGATGCAGAGGGAAGAAGCGGACAAGGTGAGCAACACCTTCCCACCCATTCCTGTTTCCTTATCTCTATTTAATTCCATCTTGTGAAAGTCCAAATGCTGGAATATGAATGCAGCCTAAAAGGTAAAGGTACCCCTGCCCGTACGGGCCAGTCGTGACCGACTCTAGGGTTGCGTGCTCATCTCGCTCAAGAGGCCGGGAGCCGGCATTGTCCGAAGACACTTCCGGGTCACGTGGCCAGCGTAACGAAGCTGCAACTGGTGAGCCAGCACCAGTGCCGCACACGGAAATGCCGTTTACCTTCCCGCTATAAAGCGGTACCTATTTATCTACTTGCACTTAGGGGTGCTTTCGAACTGCTAGGTGGGCAGGAGCTGGGACCGAACGACGGGAGCTCACCCCGCCGCGGGGATTCGAACCGCCGACCTTACGATCAGCAAGTCCTAGGCACTGAGGTTTTACCCACAGCGCCACCCGCGTCCCTTAATATGTAATTAAGATGTCACTATTTGTGAGAGGGATCAAAATGCATACTGGAACTTTGGGGCTGCCTACACACTAATCTTATATTTATCTAGATTGATTCTAGAACTACAAGGGTGGTTGGGGCTACTTGATATGCCTTTGTAAACTCTCCCCTTCATTAGGTTATTCAAGCCTTTTCTCCCTGCCCATACCCCAGGTGAAAAAGAAGAAACTGGTGATTGTCATCTTGTTCACTCTCGTCCACCAACACTGTCATTGGTTGGGGGGGGGAGACACCCATCTCCCCGTTGCTGGAACCATCTGCATCAGTTTTTTTAAATGACCAGGAAGTGAAAAATTAGTCTGCAACAAGCTTTTATTTTCAGAATGAAAGCAGTTTTTCAAGAAGCGCAAAGAAATCCGCAATCGATCTAGATAGGGCGTGGATTTTGCAGAAAAGACAAGCCCTTGGTCTCCATTAATTCTAGAATGAGTTGGCTTGGCCTGTCATTAGCTGTGGGGCAACCTAAAGTTGGACTCCCTGCTTTCTGCCCCCCCAGTCCTAATGGACACCCATAACCACTGGGCACAACTTTATCTAACATTGCTGCACACAGATCAGAACAAAAGCTCGTTAAATAGCCAATGCCATCTCATCTCCCTGTAAACAAATCAGGAGGCATGTTCAATGAAATGGCTGCTTGAAAGTGCCTGAACCTCTGCGTATGCTTTGTACAAGCGAATCAGGATGAATACTCAGTAAATAAATCACCCCGAGGTGCCTAATGTGTATTCTCATATTCCTTGCCCTGATCCCTGTTTCCTTTCTTTACAGGAACTACGACGTGACACCAGCCTGAAGCCATCTCCTATCCTCTGGAGGACTGCACTGATTGGGAGGAGCAGGGCGGGGTGGGTGGAGCTGCTTTGATTGACAGATCTGCTTTGACAGATTGTAATGTAACATGTTATCCCCCAATAGGGGAGCACTCCCTTAGCTTCCCCACCCCAAATCCATCCATCCTCTGCCTGACACATCCTAGTTTGTCCTCTACTTGCTCCCACAACCTCCGTCCATTTTTCTTGGCCTACAAGAAGCGTTGCCTTTTCTCGTGTTACAACTGCAACAAAAGTTGTGTTTTCATTACATTAAACCAGCCTCGCTGTAGAACAAGAACATTTGTGAATTCTTTGTTCTTTCCCTTGTGCGTCCTGAGGCCAGGGAGGGAGATGCTGCCTGGATCTGAGGGCCTGGCTGTCGACACTCCAGGCCAAGAAAAACCCTACGGTCCTCCACCTGCGCCAAGAAGTCTCAAATTCTGTACTCACAATAAATTTTTGGCGTGGCTTGTTTTTTCTACGTTTGCTGGCTATATTGGATTTCATGATTTCACTGGCGTCTTATATGCAGCCATGTTCTAAGAGAAGTCATCATGCCAGAGGGATATTGCTGCTCCCAGTGCCATGAACTGTCAGCAAAATATTCATGGAGGTGCAACTGGCTCCATTTACTTGTAAGGACCCAATTTCCTGGCTTTGTGAAGACCAACATTACACTGCTGCTGCTTTTTTTGTTTTTTTGTTCTTCGTAGAGCGAGAGAGATAGATTTTTTAAAATAGTTTTTATTTGATTTTACAAATTGATTCACACAGATAATATTATTACAACTATTAAAATTTGCATATGATTCTTCTGAATCTCAAGACTTCCCTCCTTCGCTCCGTGGGTTCTTTAAATAACTATTTTTTTAAAAAAAAAAACCCACACCCCTGTATATTATAAGTCCATCTAATTTACCATCCTCCATTATATCCAAAATCTCTGTATCATTGTCAAGAGTTATTTAAAGCCTGCCAAAGAGTTCAAGTGTTTACAGTGGTCTTTCAAATTCCTTCCATTCCTTGTTGAAATTTTGATTCTCCTGATTTCTGATTTTCCCAGTTTATCTTGCCATCTCTGCATAGTCCAATAATTTCATCTGCCAGTCCGCCCTAGTAGGTATCTTGTTGTCTTTCCAACTCTGGGCAAGAATCATCCTTGTGGTTGATGTAGCGTACATAAACAGTCTTTTTAGTTCCTTCGGTATCTCTGCACCTATAATTCCTAACAAAACGGCTTTTGGCTTTTTAACAAAAGTTATTTTAAACATCCCCCCCCCAGTTCATTATATATAATTTCCCAGAATTCCTTTATCACTTTACAGTTCCACCACATATGATAAAATATGCTGCTGTTGCTTATGTTTGTTTTCTTAATCACTTTTATTATTTATTCGCTTCCATTATTACTGCATTTCTATCCTCCCCAGAGCTCAAGGTGGCATCTAGATCATTCTCATAACAACTATGTAAAACAGATGAGGCTGAGAGGCAGCGACTAGCCCAATATCACCCAGTGGGTTTCATACCTGAGTGGGGATTTGAACCTTGGTCTCCTCCACCTTTATCCAGTGCTCTAAACATCTAATGCTGTGAACAAAGGAGCTGCAGAAAGAAAGCAACTGACTATCTGGGTTTTGGGGTTTTTTTGATGCAGGAAAATGCATCCCTCATGACTGGAGCACTCCCTCTTGAGGCTGCTTGAGAAAGCACAACTTGAAAAATAGTGATAATTCCTTGTGAGAAGATGGGATATTTTGGTTACTTGATACCTTTTTGTCTCCCCCTGGTGGGAGCAAGAAAAGGAGAAAGGATTGGGGAGTTCTCAGGGAATATCTTGAGAACATTTGTTGTGATTTAAATTCTGGAATATCCTTTGAATAATCTCTGTAAACAATTCATACAAAAAGAGAATGATATAATTATTTGTACTTTATTATTAAACAAATGGACAAATTTATGTGATATGTTTCAATAGAACAAAATATGGAAAAGACAGGAAGTCTGAAATTTCGGAAGAAAATTTATTGTTAAAATGTTAGGTTTTTTGGTATCAGTTTATTGGTGACAATGAACTCAAGTTTATGTTGTACAGTTTTAAGTATAATAAAGCAAAATGAAATTGGAAAAGAAAAGAAAAGAAAAGAAAAGAAAATGAAAAAGGTAGGATTTTAGCATACCCTTCAAAGTTAGTAGCAAAAGCGGGACTTTGTACAGAAAATTTGCTCGCCTTACTGCCTGTGAAAAGGGTAGGGTTTATTTTATTTTATTTTAAGAATAATCTGACCAACTAAATCCATTGTTGACTCCCAAACTGGGAGGGCTAGCTAATGCCGCAGAAGACAGAATCGGGATTCAAGATGACCTTAACAGAGTGAAGAGTGGGCCAAACTAACTAAATGAATTTCAGTTGGAACCAATGTTAAGTTTCTCCACTTCGACAGGAAAAACTAGCTGCACAAATATAAGATGGGGATACCTGGAATGCCAGTAATGAAAAGTACCGAGGGGTCTTAATAGACCACAAGCTTAACATGAGTCAATACAGCAGCAAAAACAAAACAAAAAACACACAAAAAACCAACTAATGCTATTCTAGGCTGCATCAACAGAAGTATACAGTGGTACCTTGGGTTACAGACACTTCAGGTTACAGACGCTTCAGGTTACAGACTCCGCTAACCCAGAAATAGTACCTTGGGTTAAGAACTTTGCTTCAGGATGAGAACAGAAATCGTGCAGCGGGAGGCCCCATTAGCTAAAGTGGTACCTCAGGTTAAGAACAGTTTCAGGTTAAGAATGGACCTCTGGAACGAATTAAGTTCTTAACCCGAGGTACCATTGTAGTGTCCAGATCAAGGGAACTAATAGTACCACTCTATTCTGCCTTGGTCAGACCACACCTGGAATACTGTGTCCAATTCTGGGCACCACAATTTAAGAAGGATGTTGACAAACTGGAACGTGTGCAGAGAAGGGTGACGAAGATGATCAAGGGTCTGGAAACCAAGCCTTATGAGGAACAGTTGAGGGAGTATGTTTAGCCTGGAAAGAAGGAAAGTGAGAGGAGATATGACAGCCATCTTCAAATATCCCAAAGACTGTCATATGGAAGAGGGGGAAAGCTTGTTTTCTCCTGTTCCAGAGGGCAGGATCTGAACCAATGGCTTCAAGTTACCAGAAGGGAGATTCTGACTATACATCAGGAGAAGCTTCTGACGGTAAGAGCTGTTTGACAGTGGAAGGGTCTCTCTCGGGAAGTGGTGGACTCTCCATCAAAGGTTTTTAAGCAGAGTTTGGATGGCCATATGTCATGGATGCTTTAGCTGAGATTCCTGCATTGCAGGGGGTTGGACTAGATGACTCTCGGGGTCCCTTCCAACTCCACAATTCTGCACTTCTAATGATAATAATCACATTTATAAATTGCTACGCTGTGGTGTATTTGGTAAAAATGGAACAAAATATAGAAACACAGGCTCTAAATACAATAAAATCAAGTTACCAAACTTTTTAAAAAAATCCCTACAAATGCCAGAAACAAGAAAACAAGAATCAGATATAAAACTGATTTTGCACAAATGACTAGCTTGCATTTCTAGGAAAGCTTTCCTAAACCAAATATGTCTTCAGTAGATGCCGAAGCACCATTATGCTCGGCCGCTGCCTGATTTTGGCTGACAATTCATTCCAGAGAGCTGGAGCAGCAACACTAAAAGCCTCGATTCTCATACAGGCTAAGCGTGCCCCTGGGGCCATCCCTGTATCATCTACAAAGCCATTAAAGGCAGACGCTTAAATTCCCTAACTGCATGCTTTCAAGGGAGGTGGGTAAGATGTTGATCCTGTCTTTCTGTCTCTGCTGTTGCAACGCTCAGCCAGCAACAGCCTATTTGGCCGAGGCAGCTCTTCAGCTCGCTCGCTTCGTGCAACCTCTCCAAGATCCGCGTCTGCTGACACGACCCGGAGGTGGTAAGGGAAGGGAACGGGGTGCCCAGCGCTCAGGGCGCGCGCGGGTGCAGTTTGTAGGTGTTTCGACCCTGGCTTTTGCAAGATGCGGGAACAGTTTCCCGGATTCTCTTCCATAATCCAGTTTGGTTCTCAGCCCCATCTTCTGGCAAAAGGAGTAACGCACAGTTAAGGGAGGCGCTACAGAAGCCTTGGGGCTTATTAGGGGGAAAGGGGAAGGTGCCGGAGGCCGGGATGATTTGTGTCGGCTTTGGGGCTGGGGAGACGAAAGCCACGCCCTCCCTGTTTCTACGAAACGCTCAAACATCCTGGGTTGCCAAGCAGCCGCCTCACCCTTTGCGCAGCGTGTAGATTATTTGAGGCGCACTTTTTTAAATGATGGAAATGATGGGCTTCCGCCTGTCCTGCGACTAGAAAGAATGGTTTCCCCCTTGCCCTGCTCCTTTCCCAGGGAAAACCAGCTCTTTAGCTCTCAATCGGAACAAATTCATTGCTGGGGTTGGACTAGATGACCCTCGGGGTCCCTTCCAACTTAACAAATCTATGATTCTTTGAAAATGCAAATCCGTGGGAAACAAGGCAGGTGGGTGGGGTATAGTAGTAGTAGTAGTGGTGGTGGTTAGTAATTCATGTGGGCCAAGGAGGAAAGCTGGGACCTAGGTACAAATTGTTCTAGAAACATTGCCAGAAGCCCTTATGATGCACTTTGCATCTCCATCTGGAGAAAAGCTGAACCACTGCTTTTCTAGATCCAGGCTCTAAATTCTCTGCCGCTTCCAAAATGTGACTCTTCACCATTTATTTCTGTGTGCCTTGCTCTCCTTTCCCACTCTCTCCTTGCCTCTCTTTATCTTCTCTGTTTCCCAGACAGGCAGTTAAGACTAGAAATTGGCCTCCATGGATCCAGGGGGCTCGAGAACTATTATTTCAACTCAGATCGTGCCCCACAAGCTTTCTGAGACACCCACAGGTCCAGAGGGCTCTGGAGCAGGGCCTCCGACTCAGATTGTGACCCAACAACCTCAGATTTTCTCCAGCGTTGGGGCCAGTCCTTCTCTGCAGAGGCCACTGAAGAAATTTTATGCCGGGGAGCCGCTGGCACTGGGGGTGAGTGCAAACAAACAGGAGCAGCAATGTTTGAGTCCACCATGTCTGCCCTGCACCAATAACTGTCTCTTTTAGGAGCTTTTTCCCCCAATCAGCTTGAGAGTGGTGCTTCTCAGACAGTATCCAGGGTACCTTTGGGTTCCTCTGGAGTAAGATCAGAATGGTGAATTAGCTTGCAGCACTGCTGAGAATGTGTAAAACTGGATTGTGGACCATCCAGATTTTGCTGGACCAGAACTTCCATTATTCTGGCCATTGGTCATGCTGATGGGCTGATGGGTGTCAGAGTCCAGCAATGTCTGGAGGGCTGCAGGTTTCCCAGCCTTGACTTAATGGAAGGGAAGCAGGAACATTTTGGCATCAGCAGGGGGAATAGCCCTCTGGCTTAGGAAATGGAGCCAATTATTCCCACTCCTTATACATTTTAGGGTTCCATAAAGGGGTGGGGTGAGAGTTGTGGGAACAGAGCTTGCAGAGTTATCTGTCTGTGGTGCAAAATACAGTGGTACCTCTGGTTGCGAACGGGATCCGTTCCGGAGCCCCATTTGCAACATGAGCAGAACACAACTCGCATCTGTGCAGGCCGCGATTCGCTGCTTCTGCCCATGCGCGTGACGTCATTTTGAGCATCTGCGCATGCACGAGCGGCGAAACCTGGAAGTAACCCTTCCCGGTACTTCTGGGTCGCTGCAGGATGCAATCTGAAAAGATTTAACCTGAAGCAAACGTAACAAGAGGTATGACTGTACTAAATTTGAAGGTCGGGGTGGAGCCCCATGAAAATATGCCTGTTCACCCAAGGGGTGAGAGAACAAGGGTGGAAGGCAAACAACATGGCTATGCTCCTTTGCTTCCTTTGCCCAATATTCAGACTGTAAAATGCACAATCCTCAATTTGGTTTCCAATGTGTGCATTTTATTTATTTGGTTTTGTCTATGGTGGCATTGCCCATAGCGGCTGGGGCAACCCAGTCTGATGGGCAGGGTACAAGTAATAAATCATCATTTCCCATGAAACATCCCAAAGCGATGGATAATAACATAATCAGACAAACAGCAGCAGCAGCAACAAAACATTTTAAAGCAATTCCAAATACAATACAGATACAGTCGTACCTCGGGTTACAAACGCTTCGGGTTACAGATGCTTCAGGTTACAGAGTCCGCTAACCCGGAAGTAGTACCTTGGGTTAAGAACTTTACTTCAAGATGAGAACAGAAATCGTGCGGCGACGGCGTGGCGGCTGTGGGAGGCTAAAGTGGTATCTCAGGTTAAGAACAGTTTCAGGTTAAGAACAGACCTCCGGAACGAATTAAGTTCTTAACCCGAGGTACCACTGTAAAGGGTGCGGTGGGAATCTCATCCTAAAAGGTTTGTTTGAAAATGAAATTAAAAATTAAAAAAGGGAAATGAAGGTCCTCAGAAGCGCCTGAAAAGGCCCTAGGGATGGTGCCTGACTGATATTTAATGGGAGGAAGTTCCATAGGGAAGTGCCATCACACTAAAGCTTTGATCTGTACATGCTTTGGAAGATCTCCAGGTGTGATGGTACTTGCAGGAGCAGAATGCAGCATGCAGAATGCAGTGATTGTTTTGGTATATAATGGGTGGGGCAATCTTTTAGGTCTCCTGGTACCTTGACCGTAGCCAAGCAGCTAATATGCCACTGGGACAATGGGTGAGCGAGTGTAGTGTGAGCAAAGGCTGAGATGAACACCTACATATCCACTGTGATAGGTAACAAAATGCATGAAACAGACCTTGGTTAACGTGACCTGCCGCTAACGCCCTGCTAAATCTGTATCTGAATCTGTTTTCTTGCAGCAAATCAGATCATTTTCAAAGGGGCAGTTGCATTAAAACTATTGCAGCAAAACTGAGAGTCTTGCGGCATTCGTAAGACACATTTATTATGGCACAAGACTTCTGTGGATTAAACCCTATGCCATAATAAAAGTGTTGAGCCTTGAAGGTTCCACTAGTCAAAAAATGTTTCCATATTTCAAAAGGGAAAATGTCACCCACCTTCCCACCCACCTGGTGAAGTTTATCATCATTTAGGGAACTTGTCATGGGCAAATTATACTTATATCATCAAGGATGAACAAGATCAGGGTAACATCATGTTTAATTCTCTCTTTGCAGATCACTCAGATACTTATAGGCATCACAGGAATGGCTTTTGGGCTTGTGATGAATGTTGCGTCTAATGACTTCTTGCTTTATGCGGTCATAATGACCCCGTATTGGACAGGAATCCCGGTAATTCTTCATATTTGAGCCTAAGAGAAGTTTGGCAGGATTCACCTTTGCTCTGTCAAATAATTCCTGTGCTAGTGCTGTGTTTTGAAACCTGCCTTCTGCTCCGCATTTGCTGAATGGCTGCCCAAAGCAGGCAGGTCTAACTAAGGACATAGGAAGAGTGTGCTGGGTCAGACCAAAAGCCTATCCAGTCCAGTGTCCTGTTTGCCACACTGGCCAACGAGATGCCTCTGGGAAGCCTGCAAGCAGGTCATGGAGGCAATGGCTTTTGGATACTTGAGTCCCAAACCATTAGGGCCCTAAGAACCAACGCTTTGAACTGTGCTTGGTCATTGAACTCAGCCACATTAGTAAAGAAACAATGCTTTGAATGCGCTATAAACATGCAACACCAGATGGTGCCAGAGAGCAGGAAATATTTAAATATGATTTTCCATATTCCTCCCCCCCTTGTTATAATGATCTAATTCATGGGTAGGCAAACTAAGGCCTGGGGGCTGGATGCGGCCCAATCGCCTTCTAAATCTGGCCCGCGGACGGTCCGGGAATCAGTGTGTTTTCACATGAGTAGAATGTGTGTTTTTATTTAAAATGCATCTCTGGGTTATTTGTGGGGCATAGGAATTCATTCATCCCCCCCCAATGGTCTGGGCCCTCACTAGGTCTGAGGAACAGTGGGCTGGCCCCCTGCTGAAAAAGTTTGCGGACCCCTGTGATTTCTGACTTATTTATAGCACCCCCCTCGCCCCATGTGTAGATCTACAGCTTGTTAAGAAGGGTGCAATATGTTCTGTTTGGCCAGTCCTAGTCAACAATCCAGCATCAGAACAACATTCTCTTAGAACAGCTGAAGTTTCTGCCAGGCTTTCACAAGCATTGCAGCAGTTACCAGAGAGCATGGAAACAGTTGTTTTGTTGAACACAGACCCCTGATCTGAATGGAAAAATCTCCTGCCCAATCTAACAGTCCTCTGATCAGAGGCGGAGCTAGCTGCTCTGGCACCTGGAGCAGCGTGCATGTTGTGCACCCAGGGGCGGGGCAAGCATCCTCGGGGCGGCGGCGTGGCGATGTACCCCCCCCCCCCAGGGATGACACCCAGGGTGGACCACACCCACCGCACCCCTTCCTCTGCAAGTGCCTCTGATTATGATCTAGTAGACAGAACCAGACAGTCAGTCCATTTGAGATTGTTCATTGCCCCTTATTTCTCTCTGTCTCTCCGTCTGTCTCTTGCAGTACGTCATTTCAGGATCCCTGTCTGTGGCAGCTGCTAGCAACCCCAAGAAGCCGCTGGTGACTAACCTCTTATGGGATGGTGTGATGTGAGGAGTCTGATGAAAAAGAAATAGAGAATTTGTGACCTGTGTTGCTTGCCGTTTAAGGACACTTCCTAGACTTGGGGTTCTGAGGCTGCCTTGTAAAATGCAGTTCATTGCTTAGAGGTTGCTGTCTTAATGGGGCCTGGCACCTGGGGTGGGCCAAAGAGACATGTTGGAGTTATACAGGTCAAGGATGGGGAATCTGTGCCTCCACCCCCAATGTTGCTGGACTTCAACTGCCATCAGCCCAACAGCCCCTCATCAGGAGTGATGTGTTGCGTTGAGTGACAACATATTATCCTCCCCCACCGTAACATACAGAACACCCAGAGATTGTTCCAGATAAAGACTCGTGTTCATGCATATGTAAATAGGCTGGCTATAAACCAGTTTAAAGGGTTCAGATGCCAAAAGATCTCCCCCAAGTTTTTATAAGCCAGGAACCAGAGGGATATTCTTTGAAATCCTCTTGGCACACACAGAGAATGGGCCTGGGTTAAATACCTTAAGGCTTGGGGTCCCAACCTTTCTGGGGCCTGGGGACACATTTGAAAATCCAATAAATTGTCATGAACACCACCAAGTACCCATTTCACAGAAACGCTGGTGATGCTCAGAATTCTGGCCCTAAATAACAACGACAACAATTTCATTATTTATACCCCACCCATTTGGCTGGGTTTACCCTGGGTGGCTTACAGCATGTCTAAAAACACAATATTAACATCAAGCATTAAAAACCTCCTGATACAGCATTGCCTTCAGATGTCTTCTAAAAGTTGTGTAATCACTTATCTCCTTGGCATCCGAAGGGAGGGCGTTCCACAGGGAGGGTGCCACTACTGAGAAGGCCCTAAACAACAGTCAATGTATGTATACCCTGCAAAACAAATAAAACAGTGAGTGCTGGGGGGAACAGACAGCCCTGTTCCATCCCTCAGTGAATAATAGGCCAAAGAACCTAACTGTAAAAAAAATACAATCTGGAAAGGACAGGGGGCCTTGGCAAGCGTCTTGAGGGCACGGTGGGGACCTCATCTTGAAGGTTGTTCTTAAAGGTGCTCACTCTCATCAGGGTCTTTGACCAGAGACACAATGGTTTTTTTTCTCCATCTGTAGGTGAAGAGCATGCTGGGTTTGAATGTGGTGAGTGCCATAGCTGCTGGCCTTGGGATTATCATCCTTTCTTCATCTTTGGCTATTTCAGGCCTGGGGTTTCATGCCAGGTATTGGTGCAGGAACCTTGATACAAAACTGGCTCGTAGGTGTTATGAAACCAAAGTCATCCCTGAGGTGAGGACACGTCCTGGCAAGATGATGATGATGATGATAATGATGATGATGATGATAATAATAATAATAATAATAATATTTTGATACCGTGCCCATGTGTCTGGGTTTCCCCAGCCACTCTGGGAGGCTCCCAACAGAATGTTAAAAATGAGATAAAACATCAAATATTAAAAACTTCAGAACCACTTGCAGAACCATTTGCGCCCTGAAAGAAAGGTGCAAGGGGCCGAGGTGGAGCAGCAAGCATTCAATATGGTGTTTCTAGTACAAAAACTCACAGTAACATGGCTGAGGAGCAAGTGGGGGAATCAATGGAAGCTGGTCCATTAAGTGGAACAAAGCACTGGCCCACCAGCCTGACTTTGCCCTCAGCCAGACTCCACCTGCCTGCCTCCTTATTTACATAGATATATGTGGTAAAGAAGAGCGATTCCTTACGATCAGGACATATCTTTCATTCACAGAACATACTGTCTGGAATGATGGCTGTTCACCTGGCATTCACCATCCTCGAATTCTGCATCTCCATCTCCACTGCTGCCTTTGGGTGCAAGACAGTATGCTTGAAAACCCACACAGAAATGGTAACATTTGAAAGGGAGTGGAGTTGGGCAAGCCAAGCAAACGAGTGGGGAGTCTGGAGGTGGGATTGCTTGCTCTCCTGTCTCGTAAGGGGTAGGGGTTGTTGTCCAAAGAGTATTCCACATCCGGGTTGCAATTCTTCATCTGGGATGCTCATAGGATTTATCCTTAGCTTCTCACTGCCAGTTTGCCACTGTGGAGAAGCTAGCATTTAACCAGAAATTACTTTCTTCTCACAACTGTAGAGCTTAAATCCTCCCACCTGTACTCTGGGACGTGTGTCTATTTGCACACATTTTGGAAACGACAAGCGCTCAGTCAAAATGAAAGCATTTCAGACTGCACTTCCCAGTTCCTCATTGCAGGGGAAATAATATTTGAGCCAAACCTCTGAGTGAATGACTCCTCTGCAGGCAGATTTCTAGGCTGTTGCCATTCTGGGCAATCAGTTGATTGTTGGGCTTGAACAGCTCCACGTGCAGAGCTTTGCAAATCTTCGTGATCAGCTAATTGTCCAAGCAGGCAAAAATGGGTCACCTGACATTTTGACATCATGCCATTGACAGGTGGGTTACCTCGCTCACCTGTCAAACTTTGCCCAATGGGGTGGGAGAGATAAGGATGCAGTTTGTCACCCCCTTTTTAGCTCATAAAGCTGCTTAGATAAGACTGATGGTGTGTGAGTAATGCTTAAAAAAATGTTGAGGTCAGAAATGAGGTTCAACAACATTTCTGGTATTCAGAGGTGGGATGCCCTCCCTAGTCCCTTGCCTCTCCCCATGAATAGCAAAATTATGGAAAACTGCACAATACCATGCAAAACCTAATAAATTGTGCAACATCGTCATTCAGAATTTAGACCTTTTAGGGGGCAAAATGGCAGAGTCCATAGTCTGGATACCAGCTCTGAGATTTACACATGATGTCAAATATGATATTCAGGGCTGGCGGGTGACGGTGAGGTATTGGAGGACATAGCTATTTGTCAGCCTTCAGGGAATCAGCTTCCTCTCCACCTTGGCAGTAGATAAGCAGAACAAAGGAAAAGGAGTCTTCTTACCAGTTAGAGACTTTAATAATCACAGCGAGAGAACAAAAATCCCATCTCCTAGAAATGGCGGTACTCCCAATTAAGAATTCCACCCGCTTTCATCCCACGTCACTTCTACTTCTTGTAATCTGATCTTGCACCCTCTGTGCTTTGTGTACTGTCTGCTCTGCCACTTTCTTAGCTCTTCTTGACCTTGGGCTGAGCGGAGGAATGCTTTCCAGAGACAGTGAATCTGTTAACTGTCTCTCCCTCCCAGTGTTTCTTCTTCTCGCTGTTCCCCATCCAGTGTTTCCCAGCTTCTGCCTTCTGAACTATTCCCTTCTGCAAACCACTGTTCCAAATCTATACTGTCCTCCTGCTCTTGGGAAGATTCAGGATCCGGATCAGGAGCAGGGGGATGCTTCCACCATTTCTCCTCAGTGCAGATCTCCTCAGCACGGTCCCCGACACTATTTGGGCTACATAGCCTGCCCCTGCCCCTACTAAGCAACCCTGTTATCCTCAGATAGTTTGCCAAACTCTGCCCTTTTATTCACAAGTTGAGCAGCAGACCGACACCCTCCCAGGCTGATTTTCTTCCTTTCTTCAGGTTGTGGTGGTTTACCAGAACACGATTCTGGACAGTGCTAATGCTGTCAATCTCCCGGCTTCTGGCAAGGATGCAGAGAACACCTGAATTGTCGCTTCCTCCATGCAATGGTCCTGGAGTCCTGCCTCAAAATCAAGAGCAGAAAGATTCAGACTTCTTTATCCATATGTACATATATTCCAAACAGGCTTCTTAACAGATCTCCAATGAAAAGGATAACCTGCCCAAGACAACATATACCATGAACTAAGATAAATAGGCATGGAGAACCCTGATGACAATGGGGAATGGCCTTGAGCCAGCAGAACTTTAGAATTTTGGATCAAAATCTAAACTTGGTGTGATATATGACATGCCTAAAGCCCAACTAGGGATGAATGGGAATCTTTAAAATCAATTCATATCTACCAAAGGGATCTCGGCAAAAGTGGTTTTCTGTTTTGCAAGCTGTCTGGAACCCTTAGCAACTGACTTTTGATACATTCTCATTAGTACTGACATTACTAATCTGAAAATGGTAATTAGGAGGAATATACATAGTGTTACCTTGACACCACTGCTATATTTTATAAAGTCTCAATCACAATTTCAGTGGGACACTTGGGCATGTTTCTTCTTCCAAATTCCATTGCAGGGAGGTGTTTTTTGAGGGTCACCATTGTTGAGAAGCCTTGATCACAAACTGTTAACAAACCTATGACCCCAGTAAATTTGCTAATATGTCATTGCTGTCATTTCTTCTTTCTCTATGTTTGATACTTAAAAAAAAAAACCTGTAGGTTTGACGGAGAGGATTTATTTCTGTATATGATTTTATTTATCCACTCAAATATTGTGAATAAGTTGCATATCATATCTTACTATATAATAAAATTGGAAGGTGTCACCACTCTGTTTTCATTGGCTGTTTTTCAAGATTCTAAAGGCAAGGGCAGCATGAGGTTGCTTTGAGAAAACATTGTGATGATGCAGGATGGAGAGAGAATTGAGCAAATGAAAAAGTATTATATCTCTTAATTCTCGGGGTGTATTTATTCATTTCATAAAACCTATATATACTGCTTGACGGTTGTTGTTTTTTAAAAAAGTGGTATATGAAAGTGTGTTCACATTACCATTTATTCTGCATCCAATGTTCTCCTGCTGTTGATGTTTGAAATCACATTCCCATCATGCTAGTTACAGTCATCATAGTGATCCTGTAGTTTCACAAATGCTTCTGTCTGATCCTCTCCCCCCCCCCCCCCCCGCCCCCCCTCAAAACATCAATCTGACTAAGAAACTGGATGCGGAGTAAACTGTGATGTGAACACTTCCTAAAAATGACATTTGAGTCAGGGGCAGACAGCTTCATGGAAAGGAGTGTTTTTTTGGGGGGTGGGCATCGCAGAGCCCAGAATCCAAAAAGGTCACACGGGTCAGGTGAAGCCATCCCCATTCCCCCTCTGATGTGAATAACACCGTGCAAATGCAGTATTTTAAACAGAAGCAGGGGGTCCACGACCTTTTAAGCTACGGTACCCTTAGAACCGGTTCGTTTGCAAAACTCCGTTCAGAGTTCTCCCACGCAGAAAGCCAGTCTCGTCCCCCCCCACTCCTCTTTTGAGCTGTAAAGGGAAGTCTTCTTGATTTTCCATTACACAGATGACGTGCTTATTAGTGGACCACGCCTCCCCCCCCACTGGAAACGTGACTTGACAAATTGTTTGTCACTTTATGGTTTGAAAATTGCTCCAGAAAAGATCCAGGAATCTTCTCCCTTTCATTATTTGGGACATAAAATGATAGCTAGCTATTCTATTCCCGTTGTCCCTGAACTTCATGTTCCTAAAACAATGAAATATGTCCAGTTGCAGCAATTGCTGGGTAATATCAACTGGATAAGACCCTATTTTAAGATCCCACTCGAAGTTTTACGGCCGCTTTTTTCAGCCTTAAAAGGCCATCACTCACCTGGCGCAAAAATCACCTTGACCCTTTCTCAACAGCAGACTGTTGCCCAGTTAAAGGAAATCATGCGTCTCCACTGGGTTGATCGAGCAATCCTTAATGTTTTGCCCGATGTAGTCATAATGACAGATTCTGTCCAACCTTTTGCGGCCGTTATTCAGTCAGGTCCATCAAAAGTTCATATAATTGAATGGCTGTATTTACATCATACGCCAAAGAACACGGTAACTCCTTTAGTGGATCTCCTTGCTCAGCTCATCAGCAAGGGACGCCGTCGCTGTAAAAGTCTTTTTGGCGTTGATTGCCATCAAATTATTGTGCCCATGCCCTTAGAACAATGGGAAACTGCTCTCTCCACTAGCATGGATTTGCAGTGCGCTTTAGCCGACTTTGTTGGCCAAGTGGGTTGCCATATTCCAGCCGACCCTCGCCTGCAAATGAGCAAGCAGATCTCCCTGTCCTTCTCTTCCATATTATCCCCTGTCCCTTTGGATGCCCTTACTGTCTTTACTGACGGTGCCCCCTCTAGAGGGGTGGTTGCCTGGCAACAAAACGAAGAATGGCACAGCCTTTACACACTTCCACAAAAGTCCGCCCAGCGTTCTGAGTTAGCAGCTGCTGTCAAAGCTTTGCATCACTTTTCCAAACAACCTTTTAATTTGATTGTGGACAGCCTTTATGTCGCAAATGTCATAACTCGCCTACAGGGCAGTTATGTGAGTCCTTTATTGGATGACAACTTGTTGAGCCTTTTCCTTTCCTTACAATTGCTTCTTTCCAATCGCTCCCACCCTTTATTTGTGGTGCACATTCGCTCTCACCAACCCTTTCCAGGCTTTATCACTGATGGCAATGCAAAAGCAGATTCCCTGCTTAGAGCTTTGCCTGTTTCTCCTATTGAAAGTCATGCCTTTCATCATCAAAATGCAAAAGCACTTAGCCGCCAGTTCCAAATCCCGTTGGAAGCGGCACGTGCAATCATCCAGCAATGCCCTCAATGCTCTAATCAGATTGGCCACCCCAGCCCTGGTGTTAATCCCCGTGGACTGGAAGCCAACCAATTGTGGCAAATGGATGTAACTCACTTTGCCCCCTTTTCACCTTGGAAGTTCATACATGTTTGCATTGATACATTTTCAGGTTTTATTTGGGCCACCCCTCAAAGGGGTGAGCAAGTTAAGCATGTTTGCAATCATCTTGTTCGCACCATGTCAGTCATGGGCAAGCCCCATTCTTTAAAAACTGACAATGCCCCAGCGTACTGCGCAAAATCCTTTGCTCAGTTCTGTGAAACTTGGAATATTCGTCATTTATTTGGCATCCCCTACAATTCACAAGGCCAAGCGATCGTTGAACGTGCCAATCGCACCTTAAAAACAGCCTTAATACGACAGGAAAAGAAGGCCGGAGTCCCAGCCTCGCTCTCCGAAAAGGAAGGCTGGTTGGCCAGTGTTCTCTTTACTCTCAACCATTTGAATCTCTCCATACAGGATCATCAATCTTATACTCGCCTGCAGAAGCATTTTCAACAAACAGAGATACTCCCAGCCCCACTGGTCCGCTATAAGATATTGCCCTCCAACGAATGGAGTGAACCTGTAAAACTGATCACCTGGGGAAAGGGTTACGCTGCAGTTTCTACTCCACAGGGTGCTCGCTGGGTTCCTGCACGCTGCATTCGTCTGCACCATGGCGTGGCGACAGACCCTTCCGGACCCAATACCGCAGTTCGATCGCAAACTACAGATCGCCCAGGATGTGACTCCCAGCCCCCCCAGGATTCGCAAGCGGGGAAATCATAATGGACCTGTGACATGGGGCCAAATAAAGTCGCTCTCATTTCAGGCTGAACAGCTTAGAAAGGAAAAGCAGCTTGAAGCCACACCTGAGAATTTGCTTATGTGCATTATTTCTTGCCTTAACATTAATTCAATGGTAGTGATCGTTCTCAGCATTTTGTTTTTGCCCCTTTCCACTGCCGCTCCTAAGAACGGTGGCTCCACACCGATGAATGTGTGGGAGTCTTTTGCAAAGACCCTCAATGTTTCTTCCTTTTGTCTAACCCAACAGGTATCCATAGGGGAAATCCTTGGCTCCTGCCTTATCCCTGTTTGCCACGACCCTTTAGAACTGCAAAAGGATACCTGGTTTTATTCATCTCTACCCAAAAATGATTCTCTCCATACCCTTGGTTACTCCGGCTACCATAACTGGGGTAACCAAGTACGCCAACGCCCACCTTTGGCCATTGATTTATTGACCCCATACGTGGCTTCCTTTAATGTTACTTGTGCCCGTATGGTGAATTGCACAAAAACCAACTGTGTAAAAATGGGCAAGGATAATTTTAATTGCTCTGATTATGTAAACATTTCTTATGTATATAAATACACAGAGCTGCCTGAAGGCTGGTTCTGGTCGTGTCCAGGCTATACATTTAATTACATTCCTGCGAACATTAGCCATGGCACACCTTGCTGTATAAGCCGCTTGTCTATCATATTACCCAAAAAACATCATTTGTCTCGCACTAGATACCGCCGCTCTGTTGAATTAACTAACGATTGTGACGATTCAATTTCTCTTCCCAGTAGGTCTGAATATATCTCTTTAGCTGTTTCTCTCCTAGGAGTCCCTGGATTGGCTGTACGCAACAGTAGAAACATTAATTCTTTAGCTTGTTCTGCAGCAAAAGCACTGAATTACACTTCTCAAGCCCTTCACCTTCTGAATAAAGAGCAAAGTGAGCTCCAACATGGGCTTTTACAGAATAGGGCCGCTATAGATTATTTGCTGATGCTTCATCATTATGGCTGTGAACAAGTGGACAACATGTGCTGTTTTAATATTACTGATAATTCCAAAGCCATCCAAAAGCAGATCTCTCACTTGCAAAATCTCACACACCACATTAAACAAGATGTTGGACTTTCTGGCCTCTGGGGTTCCTTTACCCAGTGGCTTACTGCTTGGCTACCTAATCTTACTTGGCTTCGTAACCTCTTTCAATATGCCCTTGTCATTATATGCATCTTAATTTTGTTATGTTGCTTCCTTCAATGCGTTCCTGGCCTCATAAGCCTTTTCTCTCGGCTTCTCTCTCCCCCTCAACCACCTAATAAACTTCTCGCCGCCTACTTTGCGAAATGGCAACACCAACAGTAAACCTAAGGTGAGATGTGGACGGGCTTATTTTGGGCATGCGTTGGCAAACCACGTATCCTGAAGTATTCTTGTCCCATCGACCCTGGCGAACTTATTTTGGGCATTTGTTGGCACACCACTAATCCTGAAATATTTTTGCCTTATTTACCCAGAATGCCTCGCAAACAAGAAAAGAAAGGGGGAGATAAAGGGAAGTCTTCTTTCTGCACATAACTGTTAGTCTCTTTCTGCACAAAACTGCCCCATTTTGGGGAAGCCTTGCTCCTCTTTTCTCTTGCTTTCTGAGAAGTCTTGCTCGTAGGTTTTTCCCTGCTTTTGCACACACTGTACGAACCTGCTCTTCACGCCTAGCTGACCACATCCACAGAACTTGATTGTTACATTGTCTTATGCTATGATCAATCATTAGTAACAGACATCCCAAGCTCATGGAAAACAAACTGTACCTGCTCTCCATGCCTAGCTGACCGCATCTATAGAACTTGATTGTTATATTGTTTGTGCCAATTAATCCCTAGTTACAATTCAATTAGGAGGCTTCATGCCTGTCTAGTTCTAGCTCCGATTCCTAGCCTTCTCTCCATCAATGATAAATGATCACATGTAATCCCCACCTTTCACATGTAATTCCCGCCTTAGTACTTATGTTAACCAATTACAAGTTTCTGGGTGTATGTATCAACCAATCAGCCACAGGCCCACCTGTGGCAATGCTTGCAATATTCAATAAAACAGGCTCCCAGGGTCCGCCCTGGCCAGACGCCTAGCTACACCTGCCTCTCTCGTCTCCCATCATTTTTCACTTCTACAGAGCTGCTTAGTTTTCAGTGGGGCGGTGGGACCGTTGCTGCTGCTGCTGCTGCTGTTGCTGTCGTTGGGCATGTAGGAGCCAGCAACTTTTGCTGCGACCTGCCTCAAATTGCGCAGAGGTCGTCCTAAACCCTGGATGGGGATTTCCCTCCCACCCTCCACCTCCTGACCAGCTCCCGATTTACGATGCCGCCTACGATTTCTTCCGGCAACGAATCGGTTAATAATAATGCCCACTTGCCAGGAGGAATGTGCTGGCAGAAGAGTAGCAGCCGTAGCTCTTGCGCTGTTGTGCTCCGGGTCCTCCGCCCGTGTGACGTGTGCTTGACCATGGGCGTCGCGGGCGGAGAAGCAGATCAGACCTCTCTTCTGTCAATCACCCTCGGTCTCCGGTGGGGTCCGGCTAAGAGGAGGGCTGGGAGGTGCGTGCAAAGCGGGTGGGGGCTTACGGAGCGGTGAGTCGACTTTGCAGCTGGCGGCAGGGCTGGGAGTGGGTAAGCCCCTCCCCGATTTCCCTTCTCCCGTCTGAATCCTCCCACCAGCCGGAGGAAAAAACAAGGACAGCATCTCTCCTCCTGCCCGTTTCTGCACTTAGCCTTGCCAGGGGGAAATCTCTGGCCTCCCAGTTACCAGGACGACCAACACAGTTGCCAACTTTTTGTTCTGGCTCCTGTGACTTTGACCTTAATGATAGTTTTGTTGGTTTGCGTTTCGTCGGCTTCTCCCCGCCCCCCTCTTCATTTTTACCCCATCGCTGTGATAAATCATTAGACCAGGGGTAGGACTGGAAGTGGAGACATTCAGGTCATGTATCCACAGCAGAGGAACAATGGCTGGGAGGAGTCCAGAAGGCCATGGTGCACCTGTAGCAGCAGAATTGGACACCTTCACCTGCCTCGCCTGCGATGAAATAGGTCTCTCCTGTTTCGGTCTCTACAGCCACAGCAGGCGTTGTAACTCTCCAGCTTCATCCTGAAAGGTACACCCTTCCATTGTCTCCTGAGACAGATAGATGCCAACAACAGGAATGGCCAGGGATGACGGGAATCACCCACTCCTTGCTAGTCCTGCAGATGCACCTGTCTTTGATGGCATCTTTCCCCCCTCCCCAACAGAGATGATTGACCTGTGGCCCTCCAGGAGTTGATTGAGCAAATAATCATAGAATTGTAGAGTTGGAAGGGGCCCTGAGGATCAATTAGTCCAACCCCCTGAAATACAGGAATGTGCAGTTTGTCCCATATGGGGCTTGAACCTACAACCTTGGTGTCATCAGCACCATGCTCTACTAACTGAGCTCTCCAGGCCGAAGGCCATCAAATAATCCATTTCTATGCAACTTAATTAGTAAAAAAATGTACCTATAAGCGATGTACAGAAAACGGAAGCAGCAACAGATAACTTAGGTAAAGGTAAAGGGACCCCTGACCATTAGGTCCACTCGTGGCCAACTCTCGCTTTATTGGCCGAGGGAGCCGGCGTACAGCTCCAGGTCATGTGGCCAGCATGACTAAGCTGCTTCTGGCGAACCAGAGCAGTGCACGGAAACGCCGTTTACTTTCCCATTGGAGCGGTACCTATTTATCTACTTGCACTTTGACATGCTTTCAAACTGCTAGGTTGGCAGGAGCAGGAACCGAGCAATAGGAGCTCACCCCATTGCGGGGATTCGAACCGCCGACCTTCTGATCAGCAAGTTACTAACATATATTCATTTTCCTTCTGACACACATCCTCTCTCTCGGCCTCCGGGTTCTCACTCAGGCTGCAAACAAACTCTCAGCTCACCCACAAGTCTCACAATGAGAATTGCTACTGGAAACAGTGGACATCACCTTTCGCTCTCACCCTAGACTTGCTTTTTTATGGGCAGGCTGAAGGTGGATGCTACTTCCTCAGCTGGCCCACAGCTGTGCCCCATTCAGCACCCTGTTCTAGGTGTGGCAGGTTTGTTCAGTTTTCCAGGGGGTAAGAAGGATGGGAAGAGGGCCCCCTTCCACTCACAGCTCTTTCTTCCTCCAGTGTCCTCTCCTCCTCCTCCAGCTGCCTGCAGACTCTACCTGGCAAGTAATTTGCAGTGAGGACCAAGGCAGTTCTTACTAGCCCCATTTGTCAGGCTCACCTGTTGCTGGACTCCAGTTCTCCCCAGTCCCAGGCAACATGCTCATCGGTTAGGTGGGATGGAGGTTCTAGTCCAGCAGCACCTGGGGGGGCAGACAGGAGCAGTTGCCCCATCCCTCAGCTACAAGGACCAGTGGGATGATACCCAGGAACAGAGGGAAAATTCTTTTTTAAAATGTTTTTATTTATATTTTTCAAGTTTATAAAAGGTAAAGGTAAAGGGACCCCTGACCATTAGGTCCAGTCATGGACGACTCTGGGGTTGTGGTGCTCATCTTGCTTTACTGGCCGAGGGAGCCGGCGTACAGCTTCCGGGTCATGTGGCCAGCATGACTAAGCCGTTTCTGGCGAACTAGAGCAGCACACGGAAACGCCGTTTTCCTTCCCGCTGGAGCGGTACCTATTTATCTACTTGCACTTTGACGTGCTTTCGAACTGCTAGGCAGGAGCAGGGACTGAGCAATGGGAGCTCACCCCGTTGCAGGGATTCGAACCGCCAACCTTCTGATCGGCAAGTCCTAGGCTCTGTGGTTTAACCCACAGCGACACCCATGTCCCCCTTTCAAGTTTATACATTTCATTAATTTTACAATCAATTTAACATTTCAAAATTTGACTTCCCTCCCCCTCTTTCTGCAGTTCCTTAAATTTATTTTTTAATGTCTTCTGCATATCCAAATTCATTTAACTCGCTCATTTAATTATCTACTGTAAATAGATACTCTTATAAAACTACAGGATATTACAATAACCCTGCTGATGTTTTTATCTGTTTACAATTTGTTTGTAAATATTCAATAAGCCATTTCCATTCATTTATAAACAATTTGTTATCTTGAGTTCTTATTCTTCCAGGAAGTTTTTGCCATTTCTGCATATTCCATAAGTTTTTGTATCCATTCTTCCTTTACTGGGACACCTGCTTCTTTCCACTTGTGGGCAAGTAACATTCTTGCAGGGGGCAAATTCATGGAGGGAGAGCTCTATCAATTGCTACTAACCACAATGGCTATACAGTGGTACCCTCGGGTTAAGAACTTAATTCATTCCAGAGGTCCGTTCTTAACCTGAAATGGTTCTTAACCTGAAGCGTGCTTTTGCTAATGGGGCCTCCTGCTGCCGATGCACTGCTGACGTACAATTTCCGTTCTTATCCTGGGGCAAAGTTCTTAACCTGGAGCAACCACTTCCTGGTTAACCCGAGGTACCACTGTAGTGGCAAAGCTTCTGAATACTAGTGGCTGGAAACCACAGGAGGGCGAAGTGCTCTTGTGCTTGAATCCTGCTCCCACCTGGTTGGCCACTGCAAGAGCAGGATGCTGGACCGGATAGGCCATTGGCCCAATACAACAGCCTCTTCTTATAACTGCCTTATACCGAGTCAGATGAGCAGAGACCAGAAGAGATTGCCAGTGGTTCTCAATGGGTTTCCGACAGGGATCTCTCAGCCTTACATGGAGTGGTCAAGGATTGAACCCGGGACATTCTGCGTATATTGCAGGGGGTTGGACTAGATGATCCTGGGGTCCCTTCCAACTCTACAGATCTATGATTCTATGCAAAGCAGATGGCTCTACCACAATCAGACCAATTTTGCTTTGCCTCCCAAACTTGCTTCTCTCCCCCGACCCCATGTCCCTGGTTTCACTTCTGCATTTCTAATGGAAAGTTGCTTGCAACATGACACACAGCTGGCCACATTTTGGGATTGAAGCACGATGCTATGTAAGCCCAAATTGCACAAGAGTCCCGAATATAGTGTTGTGCACAAATGAACCTTCGCAATAATTTTACAGATTGTTCTTTTCCGGGTAAAGAGGAAGAAGCTTCTAGTTCTGTTGGCTGACACACACACACACACACACACACAGAGAGAGAGAGAGAGAGAGAGAGAGAGAGACTGGATGATGTGCTGCCAATAACAGCTGAAACCAGAAGGGTGGGTTCTCTCACATTTCCTGCAGCTGTGGAACAGGACCTTGGAGTCCCGAAGACCCTTTCTCCTTCCCACAACTGACAAAAACCAGAATGAATGATGCAAAATGCTGTGGGTGGGTGGCAAATTGTGCAAAATAAGGGAGACCCTTTTAGAAGTTACTGTTTCAATGAACTGGAGCAGCGAAAAGAGTGTTGCATCTTAATGTGATGCAGCTGGGATAGTTAAACAGGAGAAAAAGCCAGTGTCTGCTCATGTCCCATGAGGATATGTTTGCTTCAATAAACAAGAGCCATTTTCAATCCAGTGCTAGGCCTGTGTAGAGCTTGTGTGAGGCCTGAGGTGGGGATCTTGCTAGAATAAAGTTATAAACTCAAACAAAAAAGCAGCTAGTCCCTAGCAGGGTCCTCCCAGCTGGCCTGGCCCTCCAAAGCCCAGTGCAAGTGTACCCACCTACCACCCCCCTTGCACTTTTTGACATTAAGAGCTGTTCGACAGTGGAACAGACTCCCACAAGAGGTGGTGGACTGTCCTTCCTTGGAGGTTTTTAAGCAGAGGTTGGATAGCCATCTGTCCTGCATGCTTTAGCTGAGATTCCTTCATTGCAGAGGGTTGGACTAGACCTTCCAGGTCTAAGATTCCATGATTATATTCTATGAAACCTGAACTGAGCAAAATCTGCACTATTGCTCAACATCTGTCCGGATCTGGTCTGTAAGCTCCGAGGGGCTCACTTGGGACTTCCTTTTGAGTAGGCACCCATAGGACTGTGCCACCAGCTTCAGTCAAGCTGTGGGGCTGGCAGGCAGAAGATAAGGAGCCAAAGCTGGTTGCCCTCGATGGCCCTTTTCTTTTCTAAGAATTGCTGCCTTTGATGGAGCTTTTCATTTCCAAGAATTGCAAGTTTCTGGATGTGAGCTGCTGTATAGTTCTTTTGTCCCGTGCTAGGGGAAATGTTACTCTGGGCTCCCTTTCACTTCCCTTTCCCCCCTTCTTCTTCTTCAGGTTCAGTCCTACTAGCTAACCAGCAACTCACTTGGCCAGGACTCCTTTTACACTGATCACAGCATTCCTGGTGTCCTATGACACAATTGGTGCCCCTGGGTGCAATCCAGAAAGAGGTATGGGATCAGCTTGAGAGGTGTGTGTGTGTGTGTTGTCAGCATTGGCAGGGTTGGCAAAACAGTGCCTTGGCTGCAGGGGAAGGCAGGTGGGTGGTTTTGCCAAGAGGAGTCTCTGCCCATCCTGTTTGCTTCTTCATTTTGGATCCCAGAGAACTTAAATACCAGCTTGCTTTACTCCAGCTTCTGGTGTGTAGGATTGCATCCAAGTCAGAGCAATGCAGGTGCCTGGAAACAGCATGGAAGAATTCCAAATCTGCAATATCACAAAGCCTTTATCATTCAGCACCCCCTGCCCTCACCCCAAGCAGAATGAATATCCTGTTTTTGAGCATTAAGAGCAGAAGGAGGTTGGGCAGTTTGGACTCCCAAGTTTGCTTGGGAGCATAGCTGTCAACCGTCCCTTATTTGGCGGGAAACTCCCTTATCCCAGCGCTGTGTCCCGCTGCTGTCCCTTATTGATGATGCCCCATAAAATTCCCGGGTTTCAAAGGAAGCAGCTCCTCTCCCTCCCTCCCTGCCGGCCAGGGAGGAGGGAGGCTCCAACTGTGTTGCTTGGCTGCGTTGCTCACCCAATAAGGAGTCTAAGAACGACTGGGTGGTGGAGCTTGCATGCCTTGTGCTGATCAAATTGGCCGTGTTGCCTGGGGACTTGCCTTTGCTCAGCGCTTCCCAGCGGAGAGGTGACGGTGGTTTTCCTTGCTGCATCCCCTTTGCCGGGTTGCTGCGCTGTGGGAAACACTGCTTGAGGTTTTGTTTGGCTGCTGGCTGGGCTTTCTGCCTTTGGCTCGGAGGGGCTCAGAAGTTGAACATACCTGTGCCTGGAAAATCCCTTATTTTGACTGCTGATCCCTTATTTTCGAGGCTGCTGGTCCCTTATTTTCTAATCTGTAAGTTGACAGCTATGCTTGGGAGGAGAGTGCCAAGTTCAGTTGGTGCTCTCGTTATCACTGCTCTCCATTATAGGGAGAAAGAAAGCCACCCTGCAGGTTATTATTATTATTATTATTATTATTATTATTATTATTATTATTCCAAAAGGGGGCAATAATTCACTCCCCGCTCTCCCTCTCTTATTTTCTCCTTCTCCCTTTTGATCTCCTCTTCCTGACACAGTTGCTGTTTTGAAAGTCTACAGAAGCCCACTCCCCAAACACTATCATGGATTCAACTCTGACTGCGTCACCATGGCCCTCCTCAAGGGCTGAGTCTGATGCTTCTGTGCCAAAATCAGTGAAGAAGTTTTATCGGGGTGAGCCATTGGCACTGGGGGTGAGTACAGAATATAGTGGAGAGGGGATCATATTTGAATATACAGTGGCTAGCTCATGACTGCCTGCCTCCTTTGGCACTTCCTTCCGCATGCCATATCAGAAGTCCTGCTGTTGTTGTATGAGTTGCTGTCTACACAAATGTCTGCTGAGTTCTATCTTTTCTTTTTTTTTGAAATGTAACAAGCTTTATTAATAGTTTTACAATACATTACAGTGGATGTTCGCAACCCGCAGCAGTCACAACCCGCGTCTGCGCACGCCTGGGTTGTGCATATGCGCAAAGCATGATTTAGCGCTTTTGCGCATGTGCGATCACCGAAACCCGGAAGTAACCCATTCCAGTACTTCCGGGTTTCGGCGGTCTGCAACCCAAAAAAACACAACCTGAAGCGTCTGCAACTCAAGGTATGACTGTACATATATATAGTATATCTCATAGAGTTGAGATTTCAATTATATATACACACACACGCGCGCGCACACACACAAAACATATACTTGTCTTTTCTTACATAGTTATAAACCTTAAGCTACAGCTGTTTTTATGCTACTTTTTATGCGGTTATTAACAAAGATCATTAACAAAAATTAACGTCTGCTGAGTTCTACGTGACATGCGCACAGGTAAATGGGGATTGGACTGCAGCCTACATGAACATTAAAAAGAAGAAGAAAGATATCGTTTTGACATAAGCCTTCCTTAGGCATATTAAACCTGAGGCAACAAAAAAGTTTATATGGTTCCAAACTCCTGCTTTTTTTTTTTAATTTAATTGAACAAGCAGTGTCTTAAAATACATGCAATACCAGCAAACATAGAAATTATTGAGAGTATATATACAAAAGAACAAAAATAAAGCAAAAAAGAAAAAGGGAGGGAGAGAAAGAAAAAGAAAAAAAGAAAGAAGAATAAAAGTATGAATAGAGTAAAAAACATAGTAATATCTCATATTTCAGTTAGCAAAGAAAAGAAACTTCCGACTATACCCATTGTACTAATTTTCAAATAAACTTTTATTTACACAGTTACACAACACTGTTTTTCGTTAACTTAATTTAACTATATCTAACATGTACTTTGTATTACAAGGCTCATTCAATATCTGCCAGAAAACTTTTACTATTGCAGTACCCTTTGAGATATTCCTTAATTATAAACCAACCCTTATTTACTTCTTGTATTGTGTTTCCTCTTACTGAGCCCGTTCTCCTTGCTAATTGTAAGTACTCTATCAATTTGGCTTGCCATTCGATCTTTGAGGGGATGATGTCGCTTTCCCGTTCTCTTGCTATTAAAATCCTTGCTGCAGTTGAAGCATACATGAATAGCCCCACCCCGGCTTTAAACCCAGAGATGTGGCACTATTTGGTCTATGTGGTTAAATACACATTGTGCATTTATGGGGCAATGCAGCCAGCACTGCACTCTTCCCAATCTGATGCATTACTGCATTTTGATATTTTCTTGGAAGTTGCCCAGAGTGGCTGGGGAAGCCCAGTCAGATAGGCGGGGTATAAATAAATAAATAATAATAATAATAAAAATAATAATCTCATTTCAGAACAATCTCCCCTTGCTTTCCCTTGCATACTGTTTTAGGGGTTTTTCCAGAACCCTTAGAGCCAATGGGGGATGTGGAGGGCGAGTGGGCAGGAGAAAACCCCATAGTATTAGTGGGAGTCCCTGCACTGGCTCCACTAGCGCCATTGTTCTCCCCGCCCCCCCAAAAAAATATCCTAAGAAATGTAGTTTACCTCTCACAGAACAGCGTTAGAAACTGAGATGTGAAAGCTAGGAGCTAAATGGCACCTTAAACCTAGGTTATGGGTGCAACAATGAAATGCCTAGATGCGAATTTAAAGCCGAAGATGAACTGCAGCTAAAATTTTGTGCTCATTTTTCACATGGTCTAGTCCTTCCTTTTCTTCTCACCCCCTGATATAATAATAATAATAATAATAATAATAATAATAATAATAATAATAATAATAATAAT
>JAXCMG010000016.1:2711601-2771325 GCA_034642415.1 Podarcis siculus
ATAATAATAATAATAATAATAATAATAATAATAATAATAATAATAATTTATTTATACCCCGCCCATCTGGCTGGGCTTCCCCAGCCACTCTATATTCTTAGGAGGGTCTCTTCCCCAGTTTTCAGAGAGTAGCTGGAAGTGGGGAGGCAGAAAAAGCTCCTCCTTTCCTTCCACTCTGCAGTTTTAATCCGATATCTTAGGCACGGTACTGTGCCCAGAGCTCAGAAACTGCTCATGCTAATGAAATTCCATGTCACGGAATGTGCCTAGAACAATGGGAGCTTTGAACACTGTCACAGAACTATAATTCCCTGCACTTTTCAACTTGGCTTCAAATGTATGGTGCTTCTTTATGCCGGAACGAATAATCCTTCCATGTGACGAGTCAATTGAGAACATGAGTCTGAGAAATGGGCTAGAAAGGTGCTCCACTGCAGTTGCTGTATATGTTGCTTTTAATAATAATAATAATAATAATTCTGCCCTGACCCTGGTACATTTCGTTAAAAGGCCATGCTATGACCACAGTTACAGCTGACGACTGTCCACTGCTGTATAATGAAGCACAAAGGACTTAATGAAGCTTAAAAATACTGAAGGACATGCAGGGGTCAAACTTAGGTCAAACACTGGTGGGTTTGTAGTGGACCTGTGACCTCAGTAACTGCCCCAGCAATTCAGCCAATGTCTGGGACAGTCCTGTGCCTAACTTAGCAAAGCTTGTAAGAGCGCTCAGCCCTGCCACCCTGGCTATTAGACCAGTGCCTCTGTTTCCGTTTCTGAGCAGAAATTCCCTCCTCATCTCCCTGTCTTTTGCTTCACACAGCCACCAAACGCTTCCCTCCCTCCCTTTTTGGCTTGGGGGCAGCTGCTGCCAAGGGTGACCCTGCATGATTGGAAATTTGCCCCCCCCTCCATCTTCAAGGCTAACATCAGTACAGGGGGTAATTTGAAGCCTGGAGCTAGTGGCTGCCTAGATCATGGGTAGGCAAACTAAGGCCCAGGGGCCGGATCCGGCCCAATCACCTTCTAAATCCGGTCTGCGACGGTCCAGGAATCAGCATGTTTTTACATGAGTAGAATGTGTCCTTTGATTTAAAATGCATCTCTGGGTTATTTGTGGGGCCTGTCTGGTGTTTTTACATGAGTAGAATGTGTGCTTTTATTTAAAATGCATCTCTGGGTTATTTGTGGGGCCTGTCTGGTGGTTTTACATGAGTAGAATGTGTGCTTTTATTTAAAATGCATCTCTGGGTTATTTGTGGGGCATAGGAATTCATTCACCCCCCCCCCAAAAAAATATAGTCCGGCCCCCCACAAGGTCTGATGGACAGTGGACTGGCAACCTGTGTGTCTTAGTAAGCAACTTGTGCCATTTTAAGGGTATCCCCTAAAAACCCAATTTGGAATGAGTTGGCTCTGCCTTCCATTGGCTCTGTGCAAGGTTGGAATAGATGACTTTCAGGCTCCTTTCCAACTCTACCATTCTCTGATCCTGCCTTCACCTGCTGTGGCCTTTCCACCTTCTGCCCTACCAACCACCTACCAACCACCACACCCCAGAGCTGTCCCCTTTAGCCTGTTTATTTGCCTTCCCCTGTCTGATGTTTGAACTGCAACCACCAGGAAGTCCAAAAAATCTACTGCATGTCTCCCCAGACTGAGTTCAGAGGGACTTCCTCCCAAGTAAGTGCATTGAGGATTGCAGACGTTGGTCCTGCTTTCTCTGGCCATGAACTGTAGGTGGCTCCTTTGAGCATTTCTGTTTTGTTCCAAAGACTCAAGACTACCTTACACGTTATGTTAAGTTTATCCAGTGGCAAACTTTGGCCTTTAAAATTTCAGTGCGATGCTAAAATTCAGCTCCCTGCTGCCTCTCATCTTCCATGGCTTGTTATCGTTGCAGCATCCTCTGTGGGCTGCCTCTGGTTTGGCCCTTGGAAGCTCTCAGTTGTAGATACGTGATGATTATAAGGATATTGCTGGAGTCCACTGATGTTTATAGGCACCCTGTAGGTTAGTTATTGATCCCCATAGTGCTGATTAACTCCTATGGACAGACAAGCAGGTAGCATTCACAAAGAAGAAGATTCACGCCTCTTCTGCACCCCTTGGAGAAGGCATTCATGCCAGAAAAACATGGATCTGAAGTGATCTTTATTTGTTCTGTGGGTTGAAAGTGTGGTGATGCTAAAACCTGGTTTTATGTTTTCTTTGCAGATCACACAGATCCTCCTCGGAATCACGCACATTGCATTTGGAGTTCTGTTTAACCTAATGGGCGATCACAGAGGATCTTACATTGCTATAGAGCAACCACTCTGGGCTGGAATCTTGGTAATTCTATATATAATATCTCTCTGTGTTAAACCTCCCCAGCAACCTAAAAAAACAAAACAGTTCCTTCAGGATTCACCTGAGAGTAAGGCAGAGATGAAAATATCAGTGACTACATTATTACATGAGCACTGTTCCACAGCATTTGATATTTTCATTTACATACATTCATTCGAAATAAGTTGGGTTTATGAAGCAATTCTATATCTTCCCACCATGCTGACGAAGAATTCTACGAAACAGTAGTCAATATCCGGAATCACTGTTCTTCGCTTCATTTAAAGGTTTTCAGAGACTTTGAGACTAAAGATTTCATTTTGGACTTGTTATGGTTTGAAGGAATTCTATAAAAGATTGACTAATGCGTATGTACATGGTCATTGTGTTGCCTAGACATTGCTGTCGTTCTCTTTGCAAAACAGGGGTTTCTTTGGTTACTTACATCTTGCTTTCTAGGCAGGGACCCAATGAAGAAGCAGGCAGTGGCATCTGGTGCTCCACCCTCTCCCACTCCCTCTTGTTTGGTCCAATGTGACAGGTAGCTGGATGCAGCAGTGATGAGGAGGAGGAGGTCCAGGGGCCTTGTTCCAACATGACCCCTGCTAAGATAAGAGCTCTTGGAAGATGCCTGAACTTGCCAACCCTTGATACCAACTATTGATGCCTGCCGTGTAAGGAAGTGTGCTGAGTTAGAGGCCTCCCTGCCACAGTGATTAGTGTGTTACACTAAGACTGGGAAACTGTGGTTTGCATTCAACTTACCTTCTACATATGAGAAAATGCCTTGTAATCTTGTTCATTGTTTCTGTCTTCCTCTCCCATGTCTTACAGTACATCATTTCAGGATCTCTGTCTGTGGCAGCTGCCAGGAACCCCAAAGTGCCAATGGTAACTAATTTGTTTTTGGGCACACACATTTGTGTGACATGATGGGAGGCGAAGCACACAGTTGGTGACGTCTTCTGCTTGCCATTTAAGGCTCCCTCCTGGAATTCCTGGTCTGAAGCTATCGTGCCCAACCTCATGCGTTTTTCCTGAGGAAGTTCTGTGGATTACTTTATGAGGTTTAGGAACTTGGCTCAGACCAAGCATCAGATTGGATTGACACAACGTTAGAAACTGAGGGGAAATTTGATTCAGTATGCACCAAATGCTGAATGTATAAAATTGGCACTTTCTGAAATCATCTGCACTTAGCTGAATTTTGCAGTGCACTTCTCCAACCACCCAGTGTTTACGAAAATGCATTTATTAGGAGAATGCGCATAAAGATGAAGATATTAGGACATTATCAGCTTTCCAATCGCAAACAATTATTTCCCTCTACTCCATATTTTGGGTTCAACTACACACTTAAAAAAAAGAAATCCTGCCCCGATCTCAGACAACTCATAGCTGGTCAGCTGCAGCTGGTTAGAATCTGATAGTTTTAAACATTTTTTTTTACAAAATATATTGTGGGATATTTCCAAAGCAAAGGATATTTTCCCATATAAGTCCAAAGCTGAAATGGGAGCTATTGTCCCACAATGGAACCTGCCCTTCCCACCTCATGTGAAACTCAAGGTGTGGGGCTCTGCATCAATGTATTGCGACACCATAGGATGTCCCCAGAAGCCCCATCTGTTTCCTGTTCTGGGTGCCACAATTTAAGAAGGATATTGACAAGCTGGAACATGTGCAGAGGAGGGCAACCAAGATGATCAAGGGTCTGGAAACCAAGTCTTTTGAGGGAGTTGGGTGTGTTTAGTCTGGATAAGAGGAGATATAATACCAGGCAGATTGTTGTTTAGTCATTTAGTCGTGTCCGACTCTTCGTGACCCCATGGACCAGAGCACGCCAGGCATTCCTGTCTTCCACTGCCTCCCGTAGTTTGGTGAAACTCATGCTGGTAGCTTCAAGAACACTGAACAACCATCTCGTCCTCTGTTGTCCCCTTCTCCTTGTGCCCTCAATCTTTCCCAACATCAGGGTCTTTTCCAGGGAGTCTTCTCTTCTCATGAGGTGGCCAAAGTATTGGAGCCTCTCAGGGCTATTGTCACCATTGTAGAGGTCAACAGAGCTAGAATTGCTTAATGCAGGAGTAGGCAACCTAAGGTCCAGGGGCCCGATGCGGCCCAATCGCCTTTTAAATCCGGCCCGCGGATGGTCCGGGAATCAGTGTGTTGTTACATGAGTAGAATGTGTCCTTTTATTTAAAATGCATCTCTGGGTTATTTGTGGGGCATAGGAATTCGTTCTCTTTCCCCCCGCAAAATATAGTCTGGCCCACCACATGGTCTGAGGGACTCTTGGCTTAATGAAATAATGTTATATCATTGCTTAATGAAATAATGTGATATGTCACCATTTTTAGGTGAAAGGCATGCTTGGAATGAACGTGGTGAGTTCTGTGGCAGCCGGCATTGGAATTGTGTTGCACTGTTTCCAATTGGAATCTGACACACCAGAATGGGAAGCAGAATACTTTTGCCATTATGAGTATTCAGGCAATACTACACTGTCAGAGTGCATTAAATCTCACATACTCCCTTGGGTAAGTGCAGGTCTCACCAATACTGAGGCTGCTAGCAAACCGTTGTTATTTTGGGGCGATATTCCAGGAGCACCCCGGCCAATTGATAGTGTACCATTAAAGTGGATTTAGAGTTCACAGGCCACAAACCCACTTCCTCCAAAGATGATACTTTGCAAGAAGGAAGGCAATGGCTAAACGTACTGGGAAGTGTGGGAAGCAAAGTTTGAGCGAATGCTGAATAAATGGCCAACATTGTCCAATCTCCCTGCAAAGAGAGGAGGAGGGACACAGAACAGGGTGAAACAGGGTGCCTTAGCTCCTGGAGGGTCCTGTCCGGGCTGAAAGAGATGACTTGCCCAAAGGCACCTGGCAAGTGGGGATTTGAACCCTGGACTGCCAGGTCCTAGCCTGAGACTCTTTGAAATACACCTATAGACAAGCATACACCTTGCTGGAGGGTAATTCCCTTTGCTGGGCTCTCTGCTTCATCGACAGAACATGTTTTATGGAATCCTGGCTGTCTTGCTGGTATTCAACATCCTTGAGTTTTGCATCGCCATCTCCACCGCTGCATTCGGGTGCAAGACTGTTTGCCAGGACAACTACACTGAAACGGTAACATTGAAAAGAGAGTGGGGTTTGGTAACCAGAGCAGGCAAAGAGATTCAGGGACAGGGTCCTAAAATAAGGGGTATTGTAGAATAATGATATTCCATGTTGGGACTGGAAGTCTGCCTCTAAAACTCTTAGCTCATTTCCTGAAATATACTCAGAGTCCTGTAGTGATTTTACAAGCTCTTTATTGCAGCTTGTAAAACAGTGATTGAATTGCCCCCCAAACCTCAGGCTTTTATATACATTATTTACACAACGAGTCCCGTCTGACTGGCTGATTCTGCTTCCCTCCTGGAGCCTTATTGGTCTTTTCCTGTAGGCCAATCAGTTGTTGCATTCTACAATCCTACCAGCCTAATAGGCTGATTAACTTCTTCCTGGAGCCTGATTGGTCTTCTCCTGGAAGCCAATCAGTTGTTGCATTCTACAATCCTACCAGCCTAATAGGCTGATTAACTTCTTCCTGGAGCCTGATTGGTCTTCTCCTGGAAGCCAATCAGTTGTTGCATTCTAGGATCCTACTTGCCTATTGTTCTAGGATCCAAGCTTAGTACATAACAGCTCCTAAGCTCCCATTGCAGTGTGAAACAGATGTATCTAGCTAGAAAGAATTGGTTTGCTGTCAGCACTATGGACTAGAAAACCACCTAGCAGCACCATCAAGATCCTGAAATACTTGGGGACCCTCTATGGATGCAAAAGGCTTCCTGCTGCAGATGGTTACCTTGAAGGCAGCTGAAACAGTGATGGAGCTGAGGGCTGAGCTAGCAGACTCATCCTGACAGTCTCCCTAGGTGCTGATTGTGGGTGGAAGGGCTGTGGCTCAGTGATACAGCATCTGCTTTGCATCTAGGAGGTCCCAAGTCCAACCCCCCACAGCCCTTCCCTTATTTATCAAGAGCCAAACTTCGTTGTTGTTATTCAGAAGCTGAGCATGACAGTAAATGCACAGCAAGGCTGATTTTACTCCTGGGGTGTTCTTTTCTGCAGGTTGTGGTGGTTTACCAGAATGCGACCCCAGGCGATGCTCTTGGTCTTCCAGCTGCTTGCAAGGATCCCGATTCCCCCTGATTTGCTTCCTGTTCCACCCTTCTTGACTGCCATCTCCTTCTGCAAAGTCAAGAGCAAAAAAGGATGAATGTGTACTTATGCGCCAAGCAGCTTTTCTGGCTGGACCAAGATTGTCTTCGTAACCAGAGGAATACAATGGAACTATTTTGATAATGCGGCGTGGACATTTCTTTTTTGATAGAAGGGCAGCTTTATAACTTTGAACTGACCTTTTAAAAGTAGATCAGATAAGAAACCAGTCAATGGGAGCCCTTAAAACAAATGGGGTCATTTTAAACAAATACAGTATTAAGGATTTTCAAAACAAACTATAGCAAATGTTTCATTGCCTAACTATCCATCACCTGAGAGGAAGAAGAAGAAGAAAGATTGCAAATAAGATGTGGGCTGATTGGAGGAATAAATACCATTGGAAATTGCACTAGATATCTTGCAGCAAGATATGAATGGAAAAAGGAAATATTATACAAACGTATTATGCTTTGTTCACTGTTTCTGGTCTTCTGTTTTCAGATAGCTTTGTGTGTTCCCAGCATCTAACACAGGGTTTCTGACATGCTAGAACAGAGGTGTGGAAGCTCTGGTCTGTAGGCTGATGTGGCCCACCAGAGCTTTGAATCTGGCCCTCAGGACTTTGCCCAGGCTACTCCTCCCCTCCTTTCTTCCTACATCACCCTCAGCTTCAGCCCGGCCTTGCAGAGTGTTTTTGTCTGGCTGGAATGTGACAGCAGGGGTCAGCAAGGCTTACCGGCCATGGGCCAGATCACTCTCATGGAGATCCTCTGTGGGCCGGACTGGTGCAGCGTGACACCAGAAATCGCGTCTGTGCATGTCCGTGGCACCGGAAATCGCTTCTGCACATGCCCAGACATGAAAATTGTGCCTGCACAGAAGTGATTTTTGGCATCTGGGCATAGGCAGAAGCGATTTCCGGTGCCATGGACAAGTGCAGACATGATTTCCGGTGTCTGGGCATGAGCAGAAGCGATTTCCGGAGCCGTGGAAGAGAGTCCCCATGCCACACTGCACCGGTTTAGTGCAGCGCATGGAGACTCGCCGAGCGGGCAGCTCGGTTTGGGGGCAGCTCATGGGCCGGTTAAGCGACCCTCATGGACCACTTCTGGCCCATGGGCCTTAGGTTGCCAACCTCTGCCTTGGAGCTTTGATATTGCCTCTGTGTGATCCCGTCTGCACTATGTACTTAATGGAGCATAGTAGCACTTTGCAGCCTGCTACCACCATGCAAATATATTGTTCCCAAAGTTGGGTGCCCCTCTCTCTGCCTAGCGGTGGCAAAAGCCCATGGGGCCCAGGCACCCACACAGGGTCTATGTCCCCTTGGAGAATGGAAGATGCAGCAGAGACTGTTGTGGCTTTAAAAAAATTGCTTCATTCACCTATTTACACCTTCAGCTTGTGTGGAGTGAGCCCAGATCTTATGGCACAGTCATTCCAGGAGGCATCAGTGTAAGCTGACTGCAGCCAGCCTCTCCTATGATCGACCTCTGCCCTCACTACCCCTTCTTCTTCTTCCCCCAACCCCCCTCCCCTCCTAGAGCAGTTACCCAGGCCACCTCCCAAATCCCCAGTCTCTGTTCACACCTGGAGCAAGAGGGGAAGGAATTTCCTTGCATTGTTAATGTCCTTCAGTTGCTCCCTATCATTTATAGCTCAGCCACAGGAATTCCTTTGCAGCTTGCATTCTCCTTTCATATCACAAATAACCGAAATCACAGTGTGAACACACAAGAAAAATGGAAGATTTGGCCTTGCACAGTCAACCCTTCCTGTGAGTCCTCACTGGAGCACCCCTGCCCTTGAGGGAGGCCCAGCTGGGGCTCGACTGTCCGGATTAGGAGCCCTAATCTGCACAGGTGGTGGCTAGGGAGACATCCAGCCCCATCTGCTTGGGGCAGGTACAAAGTAGTCATAAGGATGATGGCCCAAATGCTGTTGAGGCTCCCTATGGCTGGATCTGCTGCTGTATCTGAGTGAAGACCTAGTGGGGGAATTGTGTCTTTGGAATTGTTCCTTTGGGGTTATTTCTCAGTGTTATAGGGGTTTTTTTTATTGCTGTTTAAGAAGGTTTACTGTTTGGGTTTTGCTGTTGTTCAGACAAAAATACCTTTCTCCTCATATTTTTACTACCAAATATCCTTTTAAAGAACCTACAGTGCTAACTGGCAAAGCACCTAGCATTTATTAATTTCTAGGGCTTGCCCTAAATCTATAACAATATGGTAAACAAGATTCAGAAATTGGTCCCCAGATGCATGTTTGGGTCTGAGCTACAGTTCCCAGAGGGGTTTCAGCATCCATGCCTCATCCGAGAGAGCAGTGGTTAGGAGCTGTGCTCCCCACCCTCCTTGAGTGCCTTTGCCTGGCTCACAGCATATCTGATTGTAATAATTTCTGTAGCTTGACTGGATGGAGGACGGGGGAAGGGAGTTGTATGTGCACATGGAAAGCTCCAGCATTTGCAGGGCCACAAGGAAGTCTGCCCATTTTTGTGTTTGGCCCCGCCCACGATGGGCAGGAGGCCCCTGGAAGATCCCCCACCATGAAATGCAGCCCTCAGGCTGAATAACATTGTGGGCTAAGTCCTAAGAACCAATCTGAGGTGGCTGTGCGGGAGCTTAGTAAATATTTTTTAAACATGTCCTCGGTAGGTATGTTGACGTGCCAGTCATGCCGTTTCTTCTCTCTCCATGATTCTAAAATAACGGGGCAGATTTGGCTTAGGAAATCTATTTAACTTATCCATGCATTCAGGACAGATCCTGAAGCTGAGGCTCCAATAGTTTGGCCACCTCATGAGAAGAGAAGACTCCCTGGAAAAGACCCTGATGTTGGGAAAGATGGAGGGCACAAGGAGAAGGGGACGACAGAGGACGAGATGGTTGTTCAGTGTTCTTGAAGCTAGCAGCATGAGTTTGACCAAACTGCGGGAGGCAGTGGAGGACAGAAGTGCCTGGCGTGGTCTGGTCCATGGGGTCACGAAGAGTCGGACACGACTAAAGGACTAAACAACAACAACAACATGCACTTAAATAGGGTGAATAAGTTGCTATTACTAATAAATGTTAATGTTGGGAATAGATACTATATCTACATTCCTTCCTTTGTTCTGAATTATATTTGGAGTTCTAATCCCCTCATCCCGTATAAAATCCGATACCACTTTTTCCCATTGGTTACAACACAACAGCGTTCTGACCACATTTTTAGATTTAAGCAGGGTGCTATGTGCTCCCAAATAGCATAAGGGTATTGAATGTGGTCTTGTGCATGCAGTGGCGTAGCATGGGTTCTCAGCACCCGGGGCAAGGCAAGTAATTTGCGCCCCCTAACCCGTGGATTTTAGCACTCGAGTGCGAGCGCCCCCCCGATGTTGCGGCTGGTGCGGCCGGCCCCCCTGCACCCCCATGCTACGCCACTGGGGCTGGGGGTGAGCGAAGGAGCCAAGGACCCCCCCCCAAAGGCTCAGCAGGAATATATTAAATTTATTATTTGCGGAGCCCCCGCGGGCCGAGGCAGCCGAAACCCCCTCCCCTCGGGCACCTCCCCGCCCCCTCCTCTCCTTGGGCTGTAGGTGGAGCCCGCGCTCCGAGGCGCTCCAGATCCGGGCTTGGCGAGCGCCTCTCCTCCTCCCGGCCGGGTCCGGGGGGCTTCCAGCCGCACTCCGTCCTCGCCCCCCCCCCCGCGGCTGAGACTTGCGCTGAGAGCCGGAGCCAGCGGCGCCCCCTTCCGCTGGGAGACCCTCGCCCGCCCGCCGGCTTCATCTCGGAGGGTTTGGGGGAGGGCAGGGTGCGTCGAGGCCCCTCGGAGCTCTCCTCCCTTCCAGTCGGCAGAAGCAGCCGCCGCCTGTGGCTGGGCCGAGGGGATGGCGGCGGCGTCGGCGTCGGGGTGCAGAGGCTGCCCGTGCCCGGCCAGGCGTCGGTGGCGGCGTCGGCGCTGCTGCAGCGGCTGCTCCTCCTGCGAGCAGTGAGTGGAGCGCAGCCGCAGCCGCAGCAGCGGCGCGGGGCACGCGCACTAGGGCGCAAGGCTGGCAGTGGCGGCGGGGAGCCCGGCGGAGGAAGGAACTTGTCCCTTCCCTCTGGACTCGCGCCCCCCCCCAGATGTTGCGCCCGGTGCGGCCGGCACCCCTGGCACCCCCCACGCTACGCCACTGTGTGCATGGAATACACCTTCCTAAGAATACTGCCTTCTTCCTTTTTGAAAATGAAAAGCAAGCTTCTTGCTTGTTTCGTTGGCAGAGAGAGAGAGAGAGAGAGAGAGAGAGCAGTGGCGTAGCGTGGGTTGTCAGCACCCGGGGCAAGGCAAGTAATTTGCGCCCCCTAACCCATGGATTTGCGCCCCCTAACCTGTGGATTTGCGCCCCCTAACCTGTGGATTTGCGCCCCCTAACCCATGGATTTGCCCTAACCCCAGATGTTGCGCCCGGTGCGGCTGGCCCCCCCCTGCACCCCCCACGCTACGCCACTGAGAGAGAGACTGGGTGGAGTGCAGCCAATACAGGAGGAATCTTCAGAAACCAGATGGGTGTCTCCTCTAACTTTCCTGTAGATGGGGAACAGGACCTCAGAGTTCCGCAGACCCCTTTCCTCCCCACAGCTAACAAAACCGGACTAAACGATGCAAAATGGGTCGGGTAGGTGGCAAAATCGAGCAAAACAGGGGAGCCCTTATAACCCTTAACTGGACAAATGCAAAGTGCTTTGAATCTTGATGTGTGATGCAACTGGGAGAGAGTGGGGCGGAGTCGGAGTATCCGGAGAGGAAACGTTGACGTGAACAAACAGAGCCAATTAAAAGCCCGCGTTCTCATCAAACTGGAATTCAGCAAAATCTAAACTGCTACCCAATATCTGTCCTCATCCATTTCTGCAAGCTCTAATGAGATCAGCTGACACTTCTTTCGAGTAGGCACCCCTAGGACTGCACCGTCAGGAAAGGAGCGGTAGCTGCGAAGCAAGAATTGCAAGCGAGATCTCTTTCTGAGCAGGTCCGTGACAAGTTCGCACTTCCCCCCATTCCCCCCCCGCCCCTCCCCAATCTTCTCCCCAAAGTTCAGCCCCGCTAGTTAACCATTATCCAGTTTGGCCGGGACTCCTCGACCATCCCGCAGATCCCAGCGGCGCAGGGACGTCTTTTCGCGCTCTTGGGGCCAGAGGAGGCGAGGGATGCATGCACCACGGTCTGTATTCTGTGTGGCAGCCTTGACGGGTGGTTGCCTTTGCCTAGAGGGGAACCGGGTCCCAGCCAGAGGAACCAGCTCTTTCCCTCTCCTTTTTCTCCGAGGCAGAAGGAAGAACCTGTTGCTGAGGAGGAGGACGGGCAGTTTGGAGTCCCGGGTTAGCTGTTATGGGCGTAGCCAGGATTTATGTTAGTTGTGCCAAGTGCGCCTGCTGCTCTAAGTCTTTCCGCTCTCCAGTAAGGGAAGGGAGGGAGAACGTCTCCTGTTTCCATCCCTCGCCATTGGGATGCCAATTTAGGACACTTCCAGCCTGCCACTATTTTCAACTGTCGTAAATTTAGGGAAATCCCCAGCGCAATGCGAAATCTTCTGGTTCCTAACCCTGCTCATCCCGAGGGGCGGCGGCGCGTCTTTCTGCAGGAATGCTTCCTCTTGAGGTCCCTTCCAGCTGTTGACTGAGAAATCATCCTGATTTGATGGCACAAAGTTTTCAGCCTGTCGTAAATTCAGCACGAGCCGTTAAAGGTCACTTCTGAACGAGTCGTTTTATGGAGCGCGAATCCTGATGCGTTTGCACAAAGCTCGCGCGCGAAGGTTAGGCAATGGCTGTGCGCGCACACGACACTGTGCCCCGGCTGGCAGGGCGCTCCCACAACCGGGATCTGAAGCCGAGCGCGCAGCATTACTTCAACCCACTCTGCTTGAGATGTTAAAAGCAACACGATCCGTTGGTGCCCTCGCTGTACTGTTTTGGACACGCTCTGAAAAGTTTTTGTTTTTATGTTTTTAATAATCTGCAAGCCTGTTCATTAGCTCCAATTGTTCCTGCCACCCCAACCTCATTCAGCCTGAGAAAGAATTCTGTGGAACTCAAAAGTTTGCGCACAAACTTTGGGACATTTTGCTTGGTACATAGTAACAAAGTTATCGCTATATTGTGGCGTTTGAATTCTCCCGTTCAGTTTCAAGGCACCTCCATTTCTCTTACTTTGGGAGCATAGCCAGTTGGCAGGACAAACAGGGATCCTCTGGATCCTACATCCCTGTGCGTCTTCCTCTAGGACAGCTCCCTAATTAGTTTATTCCCAGCTGACCTATTTCTTGAGATTTCATCCTGATTTGATTGCATCAAGTTTTCAAAGGAGTCAGATGCCTGCTGTTTAGCAATCATTCCCACTCTCTTCTATGAACTCCCCACAAATAATTTTGCAGTTGTTACTCTGGACTTTCCAGTGCATTTTCCGTCACTTTCCTTACTCTGAAATGTAAGATTCTTATGATCTGAAATCAGTTTTCTTGTGCAAGCTTGCCAAACCCAGTTTAATTCCATTACTGAAATTTGCAAGTATGTCCTGGAAGCCCACCCAGAAAATACGGACAGTCTGCAAGTGGTCAACAGAGTCGGGATGTCCTTTCCTTCCAAAAGGGGGCAATAATTCACACACACCCTCCCCTCTTTGTGAGAAATCCAGAAAGAGGAGTCAGCTTCAACATTTTCTGTTTGCTGGAATGGGCACCCAGCGAAATGTGGATCTAGCAGGGAGGACTTCTGGGCATAACTTACCTGTAAACTGTGATACTGATCACATCCGCATCTCTCACTTACTCCAGCTTGCTCACTTGCCATCGTCGTGCATCTTCTACCACTGCAACTCTACTCTGCAGAGATGTAGTGAGTTGTTGAGTCTGAAGTCCAAAGTCTCAGGACTCAGCTAGATTGGTAGAGAAAAAGCGATTTATATGTGTTGTATAGGCGATACAACGTGGGTGGCGCTGTGGGTTAAACCACAGAGCCTAGGACTTGCCGATCAGAAGGTCAGCGGTTCGAATCCCCGCGACCCTGCTCGGTCCCTGCTCCTGCCAACCTAGCAGTTCAAAAGCACGTCAAAGTGCAAGTAAATTAATAGGCACCACTCCAGCGAGAAGGTAAACAGTGTTTTCGTGCACTGCTCTGGTTCACCAGTAGCGGCTTAGTCATGCTGGCCACATGACCTGGAAGCTGTACGCCGGCTCCCTCGGCCAATAAAGCGAGATGAGCGGCACAACCCCAGAGTCGGTCATGGCTGGACCTAATGGCCAGGGGTCCCTTTACCTTTTTATAGGTGATATAACATTGTGCCACCAGATGGCGCTGTGCACTCCGGTTTATTTCTCTACCTATTTTCCCTGTTTAAATTTACCAGGCCTTTAACTGAAACGCTGTTTTGATGTGTCTAGATTCAGCCTCAGACTCCATGGTCCTTTTGTATATACAAATGCTTGCAAGGATCCCAGATCTCTCTGACTTGCTGTTCCTTCATCCCATCCTCCTTGACTGCCATTTCCAATGTCAAGAGTAAAAAATACTAAATGTGCACTTAGACACCAAGGGGGTTTCTTGGCTCATCCTAGTATCATCTTTGAAGAAATCTATGTCTATCATGACCCATGCAAATAAAACCCTGGGATTTTGATAAGGCGGCGTGGCCTGTTGTTTGTTGGGAAGACTGGCAACTTTTAAATTAAGAGCAACATTTTAAAAGTAGATCGGGGAAATGTAAGAAGCCAATCAATGGAAGCCCTGAAAATGAATAGGACCATTTTGAACAAAAATAATGAAAAAGATTTCCAAAAGAAACTGCAATGGATGCTCAGGTTGCGAACGTGATCTGTGCGGGAGGCACGTTCACAACCTGCAGCGTTCGCAACCCGCAGCACCATGTCTGCACATGCGCGGGTCACAATTTGCAGCGTTTCTGTGCATGCGCAAAGCGCCAAAACCAGGAAGTAACCTGTTCTGGTATTTCCGGGTTTGGCATGGTGTACAACCCGAAAATGCGCAACCTGAAGCGTCTGTAACCCAAGGTATGACTTGACTGCATAGCAAATATAATGTTGCTGAACTAGGCCTTACATGAGAATAAGAAAAAGAAAAACTGCAAACAGGATGTGGGTTGACTGGACCAATAAAGATCCCCCTAATTGCACTAGATATCTTTCAGCAAGATATGAATGCAAAACAAGAAATATAACGATATTATACATTACTCAAAATTTCTGGTCTTCTGTTTTCATATAGCTTAGTGCGTTTCCGGGCTTCTGACATGCTAGAACAGAGGTGAGGAACGTCTAGTCTGTAGCCTGATGTGGCCCCCCAGGGCTTTGAAACTGGCCCTCAGGAGTTTTCCCAGGCTACTACCCTCCTCCTGCATCATGCCAGTCACCAGTCCTGCCTTGCAAGGTCTTTTTGCCTGGCTGGAATGTGTCTCTGAACTTCGATAATGCCTCTTATTTGCCTGGTGGGAGAAGTGTGTGGTCCCATCAGAACTATGCACTTAAAGCAGTATCACAGCACTTCAAACAATCATGGCTGCCCCTCAAACACTGGTCTTCAACTGATAGATCGGGACCCACTAGAACATTACAGCCTTATCCAAGTTGGTTTGCAACACGACCAGAGCACTACCACCATGTGAATATAGGGTAAAAAGTTAAGAATTGGGTCCCCAAGTGCATGTTTGGGTAGGGTTGCCATATATCTGGGAAATCCCAGAGGAGTCCTGAATTTGGTTCCTTTTGGGGGCGGTTTTTTATAAAAAATAAAACTGTAGCTAATGTCTGGGTTTGGGTGCTGTGTTGGTGGCACAATTGGCAGTGGTGCAGGGGTTAGTCTGAACAACTTTTTGGGGTGGGCCTCCTAAGAAAAGCTCAACAAATTTGTGGTGGGATCTGGATTTTTACCTTTTGAAATATGGGAAATCTATGTACTGGGTCTGGGTCTGAATGCTTGGACACGGAGTGTTAAAGTGTGGACTTCTGCCTGGGATGATCAGGGCAAAACGTTACCATCATTGCCTTGTGTGGCAACCATCCGAGATCACATGACGCCTCCCATTTCCCACAGTGTATTTCTCACCGGCACCCAGGCAGTGGCGCTGTTGCATCACAGATAGATTGTAGCTGGAACAAAATAAAAAAAATTCCTTCCAGCAGCACCTTGTTGTTGCTTAGTCATTTAGTCGTGTCCGACTCTTCGTGATCCCATGGACCAGAGCATGCGATTTCTGCTGTTGTGCTGCGCCGGCCCGGCCCACAGAGGATCTCTGCGGGAATGATCTGGCCCATGCCCAATAAGCCTTGCTGACCCCTGTTGTAGGTGCTTCCATTCAGACTGTCACTATTTTGGGGTGGGATTCAATCACATAATGGCAAATGGAAGAAAAATATTGTATGTATGTATGTATGTATGTATGTATGTATGTACGTATGTAAATAAATAAATTCAGGCCACAGAATTAGAGTTGATGCGGAGGTCTTGTGCAACAAACTGGTTCTCCAAAAGACTCTCTTTGCTAAGAAATAAGGATGAGTCACGGATCAGAGATGAGTGGAAGTGTTTTGAAGAGTATCTCAGAGGGTATAATAGTCACTTTAACCTACAAGTAGGAATGAACATGTGAGCAGCAGATAACATTAAGGTAAATAGAGGAGGATTTGAGATGAAAATGGGTAGAATAATAGATTATGCAGCAGTAAAAAGACTACCCAGAATGCCATGGAGAGATGGATTGGAAAGTCTGAGGATAAGAGATAATGATGAATGCTGTTTGGTGTTTGTATAACTTGCAAAAATGCATTATTATTGTTCTTATTATTATTATTATTGACGACAACAACAACAACAGACTCTCTTTGCAGAGAACAGCAGCTGACAACATAATATCTGCCACTGGCTTTAAACATGTGAGGTGTGGCTCATTATTTATCTCATGCACCTCGTCTCTGGTCTTTGCACAGCGGTTGCACATCCTGCTTAATCTTTACATGCTCTGCAATGTAAATGTTAGCACATTGGTGACTTTAAAACACACACAGAGGCCACACATCCAATTCAACTGGAACACAATGATTTGAGTTTGCGGATGCTGGTGGGGCTGACTCAGCACCTGGAACCAGTTTTCGAAGCCAGAGTTCATAGCCTGGAAGGAACTGGTCCTTTCACACCCTGACTTGCATTGTCTGCTCTGCACGACAGGCAGAAGCTCAATAGGTGCAGCTTCCCCATCACAGGGAAAAGCAGCAGTGTCGAGAGGAAAGTGCCATGGTCTGGATTTCTGCTGCTGCTGCTTGAGGCATCGGGGCACTGCCAGAAGAGTCTTTGCTTTCCACTGTGACAGTGAAGGGGGTCAAGATTCAGAAGGCATGACTTTCATGTAAGATTAAGCCTTAGACCCTCTGTTCATCAAAGGCACACATGCACACACGCATTCCTGCATTTCTTGACTTCAAAAAGCACGTTCAGCTCCAGTCACTCAGGGAACAGACAAAGGAGTGTAGCAACGAGAGCACAGCCATTTTATTGGGACGCCATAATCAGCCATGGCTCCAAGCCTATAGGGGGCAGCAGAGGGATCTTTGCAAAGATTTGAGTACATCCTGTTTTGACACCGGTGGATGAGGAGGGGGCTCTCTTGAGTTGCAGGTGGTCTCATCTAGCGAAAAGAGACAAAAGCATTTGTACTGAACAGCAGATCCCTACTCCTGCCCGTTTTAGCAACTTGCTAATTTTTTCTTAACAGCCTCTGCCACATCCCCACCCACACATTATTAAGGGAACATTGTGACAGCTTGGAAGATTAAAACACCAGCCTAGAATGAGCATGTCACCAGTAGAGGCAGCTTCCAGTATCCTTGTCCATAAAGAACAGTGCATGTGTGTGAGGATTTTTTTTAAAATGTCAGTGCCAGATTTACATATAAGCTAAAAAAGCTATAGATTAGGGCCCCACTCTCTTGGGGGCCCCAAAAAAATTAAAGGAAAAAAACCCCTGGATGTATATTTCCACAATATAAGATAAAAACAAATAAAATAAAACCTACATACAGCAACAGTCTTTTGTGTTGTGTAGGCTCCTGTGATGTAAGTAATGGGCCCCGCCTGCTAGCCTGCTCCCTAAAATGTCACTCATTTCTATATATAGGGTGCCTACATTCTGCTATTTATAATTATTAGTAGTTTGCATCATATATTTACACCTATTATTATTTCATGTTATAACAAGTTTCTAGAGACTTGATTATGAGTCTTTGTAAACTGAGTTTCTAAAGGAACTTTTGTTATTGCCAAATGCCAGTGTGTTTGCATTATTAAGTTTGTTATGAATAAAAAAATCATTTTAAGTTAGAGCTTAATAATTATTTCACTGTTAACATACTTCTTAATTGTATTTCACTATTAAAATGCTTCTTCTTAATTGTATTTCAGTTCAACAATTACTTTGATAAACTTTGTTATGTGAAAATGGCTTTATACCTATTAGGTCCACAAATTACCATTAGCATATATTCAACAACAACAAAAAAAACAGTGACAATTGGTTATTGACAAAGGGCAGCTGGACATAGAAAGGGCCCCATTACCTTCAGTAGCTTAGGCCTCATCAAACCAAAATCAGGCCCTGATGTAATATAAGTATTATTAAAACAATCCACACACAAAAACCACACCTCTCAAAGGACACTCTGGCACTTACTCCAAGCATTTGCTCTTCTCCGTTGTGTCTCCAATCACAATCTCATCCACCTGGAACACCCATCGCCCCGGAAACTGCACGTTGGTGGTTTGCGTGATATTGAGGACACTGGGGGTGCGTGATGCTGGGATGTTGTAAAAGTTTTTCTTGTCTCCACTGTCAAATCCAGCCTAGGGAGTGGAGAAAGGAGAAAAGCAATGTACTGTCCAACCCCACAGCATAGGAAACATTCTCCTCAGTCTCGATCCCTTTCTGCATATTCATGTATGTGTGGAAATGTTTGGTTGACTTTAACTCCTAGTAAATTCGCAAAAATGTATAAAACATGCTCAGATGTTTGCTGGAAATGTAAGGAAAAAGAAAGCACCTTTTATCATACGTGGTGGAATTGTAAGGCAGCAAAAGGATTTTGGGAAACGATATATAATGAGTTGAAAAAAATATTTAAAATAACCTTTGTTAAAAAAGCCTGAAGCCTTCCTTTTAGGAATTCTAGGTGCTGAAATCCCACAGGAGCAGAAAAGGCTATTTATGTATGCGGCCATGGCTGTGCGGATGTTACTGGCCCAGAGATGGAAAGAAGATAAAGTTCCTACCAGAGAAGAATGGTAGATGAAGATAATGGACTATGCCGAAATGGCTAAAATGACCGGAAGAGTCAGAAATCAGGAAGACGAAAATTTCAATAAGAAATTGGGAAAAATGATAACTTATCTTAAAGACCATTGTAAACAGTTAAAGTTGTTAGTAGGATTAGAATATCACTTGTAGTTTAAGGTTGAATTCTGGACATAATGGAGAGGTAAAAAGATTTGGATTATCATAAAAGATGTGGGAAGAAAGGATTAATAATAGGACCCACCAAGGGGAGGATGGAAGTCCAGGAGATTCCTTGGAATCTTGTTTTTATGATTGATGTTTGATATATTTTTGTAAATTTTTTAGTTGAAAAACCAAATGTATATATATTTTTAAAAGTGTTGGGTTTACCCCCTGCCGCTGCCTTTTTCCCGCCTCACGGCTCAGACGTACTACCCGTATGCATAAGAATGTAAGGTCAGTGGCTCATCAAGTCCAGCAAAATGTTATCACACTGGCCAACCAGATGTCTATGGGAAGCCAGCAAGCAGGTCCTAAGCACACAGCACCTGCAGTTCCCACAAACTGGTCTTTGGAAGGAAGAAGTGGAGGTAGAAAATAGCCATCAGGCTTAGGAGAGTTGCTGATGGCTTTGCTCTTCATCAGAGGCCAACTTGTGAAGGAGATTTGGAGGGGGGCGATGACGCATGCATGTGATGTCAGGATGTTGGGAAGAGCTAGGAGGTGGAGCCGAATGTGGCAGCAGTGCGGCCTCATTGGCCAGTGGCTCCTCCTCTCAGCCTCCTCCTCCTCTTCCGACTGCCGCCACTGGCTGGGGGCTGCTTCCCCCCTCCTTCTCCTCCTCCTCCGCAGCAGCAGGAGGAGAAGAGTCCCAACCAAAGAGGAGTGGCAGTTTAAATTAATGGATTATGCTGAAATGACAAAATTTACTGGAAGAATAGGAAACCACGGAGAAACAACTTTTAATAAAGAATGGGGAAGATTCATGGACTATCTGATAAACAACTAAGCTCATTAGCAGGATTAATCTAAAACAAGTGTTAAATAATAATAATATATAATAATAATTTATTAATTATACCCCGCCCATCTGGCTGGGTTTCCCTAGCCACTCTGGACAGCTTCTAACAGAATATTAAAATACAATAACCTATTAAACATTAAAAGCTTCCCTAAACAGGGATGCCTTCACATGTCTTTAAAAAGTCTGATAGTTGTTTTTCTCTTTGACATCTGGTGGGAGGGCGTTCCACAGGGCGGGTGCCACAACCAAGAAGACCCTCTTCCTGGTTCCCTGTAACTTGGCTTCTCATAGCGAGGGAACCGTCAGAAAGCCCTTGGCACTGGACCTCAGTGTCCGGGCAGAATGATGGGGGTGGATATATTTGTTAAGGAAAACACAGGGAGTAACTAATAAATAGAATTAATTGGGAGGTGCAGTAATGAAAATTAAAGCATAAGAAACCACAGAAGGAGTGGGGAGGGAAGTGTTTTTATTGGAAAACTTATTTAATTTGTATGATTGTTAACAATTTCAGAAACTGAAAAATAAAATTTCTTTTAAAAAAGGAGGAGACACGACTGGCCTCCCTCACCCCCTGAATTTTTTTTAACAATTATTGAGAGGTCCTCAAAAGAGTGAGGATTAGACACTCTTTGAAAGCCATCAAAGCTGGTGGCCGTCACTGCCTCAAAAAGGGATAGAGAATCTGGAATGTCATGTTGAGCAGCTTGGAAGAAGGGCAGGACATATCTGTAAATAAGAACCACCCAGGCTCCAGATCAGGGCAAATATCTGCGTGACAGCGGAATAACTGCAGCAGAATCTTAAGAATGGGTTTTTAGGTTTCTTTGTTTTTGCACTGGCAGCTGAAAGCTGATTTAGCAATAGCCAGATGTGATTGTGTGGTTGCTGTGAAATAGCCCTAAAGCACGTTATAGCCACAGGAATATGGAACTAGCTGCAGAATTCGGTTACCGAGAATTTCAGCTTTCATTTAGAAAACATAGAAACACCACAAGCAAACCCTCAACTTCCCTTATTGTTGGATGCCTGCTTCCTGAAATTGTTCAAGCAAAGCTTTGCACATTTCAGAAGCTAGAAGCATTAATGAATCAGATTTCCAGCAATCAGAGGTCAGAAATGCCATGCCCTTGTTCCTTGTTCCTCCCTCGAGTTGCAGAAGCAGAATAAACAAAAAAGCAAAACCTTCAGAATAAATTCACGGATAAGGTAAAGATAAAGGGACCCCTGACCATTAGGTCCAGTTGTGACCGACTCTGGGGTTGCGACACTCATCTCGCTTTATTGGCCAAGGGAGCCGGCATGTGGCCAGCATGACTAAGCTGCTTCTGGAGATCCAGAGCAGCGCATGGAAACGCCATTTACCTTCCCGCCAGAGTGGTACCTATTTATCTACTTGCACTTTGATGTGCTTTCAAACTGCTAGGTTGGCAGGAGCAGGGACCGAGCAACAGGAGCTCACCCTGTTGCAGGGATTTGAACCGCCGACCTTCTGATCGGCAAGTCCTAGGTGCTATGGTTTAACTCACAGTGCCACCCGTGTCCCATTCATGGATAAGACGAGCATGCAATTTCCCTCATTCTGCGTAATTAAATTTGGGTTGTGGAATCGAAGTTCATTGCCACCGCATTTGGGGTGCACTGCATTTGGGGTGAATTGGAACAAAGGGCAGGTTTTCCATGGATTTTTGTTTGTTCTGATTTAGTGCTAAATACAGGGTTTTCTTGGTGGGGTGGGGGGAGCTTTGGTGCAAAGGCACAACCACTTGGATGCATGCCTAGAAAATGTGAGATAAGCAGAAAACAGTTCAGACCTATGCTTCCTAGGCATAGGAGAAGCAGGAATGCGGACAAGCTCTTAATCTGTCCATTAAGAAAAGGAAAAAGAAAAAAAACTCTCCCTCCCCAATTCATACTTAAGGGTTGTATCCAAGTCAAAGTCACTAGGCTGTATACTTGTTCCCCAGGCAAAATATTTTGCAGCAGTGAGAAATTGTTGCACAAGAGAACACAGAAGCAAGTTGCTAGTAATTTTGTTGAGCAACTAGTTCTCACTAACGCAACTGTTGCACTGAAGTTCTCCCTTGTGTTGCAGAGTCCTCCATTGCATAGAATGAAAACTAGCCCAGCTGCTTGTGCAGACAGAAAAGGTTGGATACAGCCCATAAAGTGTATCCCAAACACCTTTTCTCACAAAACAAATGTGGTTTTGTTTTGTTTTAATCTTAGTTTAAAACACATATTTTGATACTTTTGGTTTTGGCCAAAAGCTCTGGAGAAGCATGAAACCCAAAGGATGTTCTGAACCACATGTTGGTCTGGGAGGTCAGAGACGAGGCCAGTTTCATATCGGAATCTGCAAAGGTCAGATTCCCTCAGTGTTCCTACTCAGAAATCAAGTACCTGTGCAGGGGTTCCCCCAAGGCCTGTCCTGGGATGCCCACCGCTTGCTATCCCGGTTGTCCACTGGATGTCGGCATAATTCAAAATGATGAAAGCGATTTCGTTATTGGTGGTCAAGACAGCCTGGAAAGTGTTGGTCTGCAGCAGAAAGAAAAGAGACATGGGACTGTGGAGCTACAGACAGCACAAAGAAATGCAGCTCTGTCTCTGGGGCACACAAAGTAGGAGGGCGCCATAGGGAAGTCTTCTTCTTCATCAAGAGTGATAGGGAAACCATCTAGATTAGGGACAGAGGAACATGCGGTTTTCCAGATGTTGCCACCCCATTGACCACACTGGCTGTGGATGATGGTGGCTGGAGTCCAGCAACAGGTTCCCCATCCGTTCCTCTTGTTACCACATTTTCACATTGCACATTAAGGGTTAGGGCAGGGGAGGAACCTCAGACCTGAATGTTACAAACCTCTGACTTTTGTGTGGCTGTGTCATGGACTGGCTGGATGCAGAGGAATGGTGGGAGGCACCAGATGGGGAACCCCCAAGGCGAAAAGGGTCAGAGGGATAGTGGTGGGACAATGCTGAGTGGTCAGGGAGAGTAGAGGCATTTTTGGCAAGTGTTGCCCTTGTAAGTTTCATCTGCTGAAAGTCCCTTTTCTGTGCCACCCAGGGCCCTATCATCTCCTGCAGCTGGCTACTATAGGTCAGGGAGAGGCCTACCTTTTTTGAAGCACTTCCAAAGTAGGCGACACGGTCCCAGGTAGCAACCAAGGCCCAGACAGCCGTGAAAGACATCTCTGGGAAGTACTGGTTGATGTCTGCGGTACAGCGGCTAAGCACTGCAGAGTCCTGAGTCTGTCTCCAGAGGACATCCCCGCCTCTAGTATTGTCAACATCCCCCCAATAGGGGGCGACAAAGGGTGACCCTAAATCCAGCGGGAAAGGGTCGGGTGTGTACTGTGAGACATTCACACCAAAGGAGACCACCCCGTTGTTGTTGACCTGAAGAAAGGAGAGAGATACAGGTGTGAATGACAGCAGGTAGGTAGATTGTGAGAGATATAGGGTTGGCGTCATAGGAGCCAACTCCTAGAAGCTGAGGTCCCTTCAGCCCCCCATTAAAATATTTGAGGGACTTAGGTAAAGGTAATGTTACTCCTGCCAGTGCGGGCCAGTCATGTCCAACTCTAGGGTTGTGCGCCCATCTCACTTAAGAGCCAAGAGCCAGCGCTGTCTGGAGACACTTCCGGGTCATGTGGTCAGCGTGACGTAGCTGCTCTGGCGAGCCAGCACCAGCGCAGCACACGGAAACGCCGTTTACCTTCCCGCTATAAAGCGGTACCTATTTATCTACTTGCACTTAGGGGTGCTTTCGAAATGCTAGGTGGGCAGGAGTTGGGACCGAAAGACGGGAGCTCACCCCGCCGCGGGGATTCGAACTGCTGACCATACGATCGGCAAGTCCTAGGCACTGAGGTTTTACCCACAGCGCCACCCGCGTCCCCCAAAGTTGATGGACATTGCCATTCAAATGGTGTGTGTGTGTATGTGACATCATGTGATTTATCATGCAGGATGGGGCTTACTCCCCCCTCCAATATTTTATTCAAGTTGGCACCCCTTGTTGGTGTGATTGAACACCTGCCAACACGGACCTCAGAAATGAGGAGCATCAGTAGGTGGCAACAGTGATGGTGAGGAGGTAGAACCTTGCCGAAGGTTCTTTGAAACCTGGAACCAGCAATGGATGGATGCATAGATGGACAACTAGATTAGATAGCAAGACTGAAGATGGGCCAGTACAAGGCAGCCTGCTAAATCTCAATGACAGGTGGGCATAGTTCTGTGCCACCCGCCCTTCTGGTCAAGAAACATGTAGACTGGGGCTTTGGCCAGGCATTACGTACGTAGAGTAAGCTGTACTTTTTGCCATAGAAGCTGAAGGGCACTGCAGTGATGATCTTTGTAGATGTCCCATCATCTGACTTGGGGTTCTTTGTGTCACCCTGTGCAGTCCCATAAGGGTACATCAATGATTCTAGAGGAGAAGGGAGCATCTTGTTAGAGCCCAAGCCAGCAACTCATTTTACAGAAGGCCCCTTGGGGAGGAGGGAGGGCTATGTGTTTGGCCAGCCTCTCCTCCCTCTATCTGGGTCTGAGGCTGCATAAAGCACACAAACATCTCCCAAAGGATCCTGGGAACTATGGTTTGTTAAGGGGGTTGGGAACTAGCCCTGCAAGGGGGTGAACTGCCGTTCCCAGGATTCTTGGGGGGAAACCATGTGCTTTAACATACGGTATGTATACAGCCTGAATGTGTCCTTTATAAGAAAACACTTAGGATCTCCCCCAGGATCAGGAAGCATGCAAAATTCTCCTTCAAACCTTCCCATTGAACATGGGAATTGGGGGTGGAATCAGTGGGGGGGGGGGGAGGTCTTAAGGTGCCTGGAATCCTCCACCACACATTCTTGCAATGTTTGGTGGAGTAATGCCTGAATGTTTTATAAGTGCACTGCCATTCATTTGTTCAAGGCAATTCCCCAGCCGAAATTCAGGCTTACGAGTCAAGTGGATCTTACCAGTGGAGGCATCGGCTGGAGAGGTCAGGGTTGACCCTAAGGAGCAGCAAGAGAGAAACCATCAGATCTGTTTCATGTTTACAGGCATACACAGGGAGAGATAAGAGTTTTTTATGCAGAGGCCAGACGCGTTCCATTGAGTTTCAAACGGAGATTTGATCTAGGGGGTCTTAGTTGACCAAAAGCTTAACCTGAGTCAACAGGGTGATGCAGCAGCAAAAGAGCTAGAGAGAGCGAGAGAGAGCACCAATGCTATCTAGATTGTACTGTGTGTCTGCTGGTGCATTTCCACCACCCTGACCTTTCTGCACCCCCTGTTCCTCCTCTCCCTCTCTCTGCTGGTAAACAGTAGCAATTAGATTGATGCCCCCACTACTGAATAGGCTATCTCATCCAAAGCTTGCCAGAAGGCAGCACAGTCACCCAGCCACATGTATATGCTGTAACAAATCAGTGAAGCCCAAGCTACCATGGCTGGCAAGAGAACATTCTCAGTGTGCTTCGCAACTGTGGGACATATGATTCAGATACCTAAAACATTGCCTCACCCCTTATATACCCAAACTGGCCTCTGTACTTTGCAGCAGAGGGCCTTATTATCTCATCAGGAAGCCCATTCCATAATAGTTAGGAATTGGTCTTTAGTGCAGTTTCACCTACCTATTGGAACTCCCATCAGACAGATGCTGTTGTTAATTGTCTTTTTGACCCTTTTCCAGCAAGATTTTTCTATAGCTATTTCTACCCTGTCTTAATTTTGTGGTAAGAATGTACCTGTAAATTCTTACCATGGTTTTGAAATAGTGTTTATATATATATTTATTATTGATGATATTTTTGTGGTTAAACCTTTTGGGGATGATGTATTGGAAGTGATAGCTCAGTCTGCACAGCATGAGACTGTTAATCTCGGGATTGTAAATTTGAGCCCCACATTGAGCAAAAAGATTCCTGCATTGCAGGGGGCTGCTGACCCTCGCAGTCCCTTCCAATGGTTCAATTCTATGATTCTATAAAAAGAAATGATAAGAAGAGGCCCATCCTTCACAGGCTTTGAAGAAGATCTACCTTTATCAAATGATTTGATCTGAGTCACAAAACTAGATGGGCTCGTCAGCAGGATCACGCCAGAGTGCCGAAAGTCCAGCACCTTGGATCAATCCTGCTGATGAGCACAACATGCCTTTCCATCCAGCACTGGTACTCTGGGCTTGTGGAGAAAGTCAGCAGTCAGGAAGGCTGACAGACATTGAGAAGGCCCAGCCCCTTACCCAGAGATTTTAAGGAGGCTAGAGACACCTTGGCCCCTGCGGGTGGGGCAAGTAAAGAGGCAGATAGGAAAGAACAACCAGGAGACTTGAAATGTGTTCCCAATAGTTCCATGAAAAGCAGGGCTTGTATTCAAGTCCTTTTACGTCTGGCTCCAATTGCAAGGCCAACTGGGATTGGTTCCACACTCGGGAGCTTCTGATCAGAGCTCTGGAGTGGAGATGATCCCTGCCAAAAAGCATGGCTTGAACTTAGTGCCAGCTTCTAGACCCACTGGGTCGTCAAGCTCCACTGGGATCAACTGTTCCACCACACTGCAAAGGAAGAAATGTCTCACTGGACATTTGGGTGACCTTAGGTGCCTGTCATGCACCCATCAGGTGCCCACCAGGCCCACCAGGAGTGGGGGAGCTAAGGAATTGGCCCACCGGGCTGAAAAAGTCCCTCACAACTTGGTTTCTGTACTCCTGATTTTGTACAATATTCCCCCCACCCCCAGCCACTTCCACAATTGCTGCATTTCCTTTTTGTAAAATTGTTCTTCTCGAAATAAATTGATAATTATAAGTCACCTTGTCTATTTTTAACTGAAAAGCACAGCACAAACGTTGAATGAAACAACAAACTTTTAAAATTCCTCCACGCATTGTGAAGGTAGCTGTAGTAGACTGCTGTTACAAGGTCAAGTCAACCAAAATTGAGCCTACTTTTACAATAAGTTAAGATGAGGCTTGATCTGCCATTAACGGAGAAAGCAGCCCAAAGCAAAGAGCTGGCTTCTGCGTCTCCTACTTACCCACTGCCAGCAGAAGGAAAACAGATATAGTTTCCATCCTGGCTGCTCCTTTGCCCTGGAACTGCAGTGTCTTAAGCGTATTTCAGGTGCCTTCTATGCCTCCTCCAGCCAAGAAAGGATGTGTGGGGTGGATCTACACCTGATATTTATCTTGACCCTGCCTTCCACACCTAGCTTGACAAAAAGAGAACAAACAGTTCTCATAAGGAAAGGGGACCTTAATCAAATAGCAGGCCGTTTCAACAGTCTAATCCTGCTGAATTTCTTTGCACAACTTTTTTTTTTGGTGAGAAATGGGTCAACGCCACAAAAGGCACAATAGCCTCCTGGGTGGAGTCGGAGTGGGGGGAGTGGGATACGTCCACAATTGTGTGCATAGGCAAACAAACCTAGCACCAAGAATGTTCTAGGTGCTGCTCAGGTAGCAAATTGATGCAGAGCATTTGGAGCATCCGGTTTACTTTTGATGGGCAGAATAATGATGGGTGGTGAGGTAGTGTTTGGAACAGGGATGCAACATAGACTTACATCCCACCCCCAGCTAAGTTTGGAGGCTTCACATACGGGTTATTTGAATGTGTTTTCCCAATTCTCTGACTTCCTCTACACTAATCTGACCACAGGTTTAGTGGGTGGCGCTGTGGTCTAAACCACTGAGCCTCTTGGGCTTGCTGAACACAAGGTCAGCGGTTGAAATCCCCACGACAGGGTGAGCTCCTGCTGCTCCGTCCCAGCTCCTGCCAACCTAGCAGTTTGAAAGCACGCCAGTGCAAGAAGATAAATAGGTTCAGCTGCAGTGGGAAGGTAAACGGTGTTTCTGTGTGTTCTGATTTCCGTCACCGTTCCATTGTGCCAGAAGCAGTTTAGTCCTGCTGGCCTCATGACCCAGAAAGCTGTCTATGGACAAATGCTGGTTCCCTCGGCCTGAAGCGAGATGAGCGCCACAGCCCCATAGTTGCCTTTGACTGGACTTAACTGTCCAGGGGTCCTTTACCTTTACCTTTTTTTACCTAAATCATAGTGAAACCATACTCTCCAACATTTCTCCGATGAAGATAGGGATATCCTATTCCACATCAGGAAGCTTCTCCTGAGTTTGATCTCGCTGCACACATACATGTCATATACATGTCACCTTGAGCCAATGACAACCTCTCCGCCTCCCCTACCTTGCAGGATTGTTGTAAAGAAAAGAATATGAAAGGAAAGGGATAATGCTCAACACCTTTGACAGATAAATGGAATGAAATAATTTTTTTAGCTGTAAGCTATCTTGAGTCAGGGAAAAAGGTGGAATAATAATAATAATAATAATAATAATAATAATAATAATAATAATAATAGAAACTGGAAGCATGATCAGGAACAAACTAGAGAGTAAATCCTATTGAACTCAATGGGACTTAGTTCTGAGTAAAAATGCTTAGGATTGCTGTGTAAGCAGGCTGCCTAGTCTTTATGCAGTTACCTGGCAGTAAACTCCATTGAATACTGTTGGGCTTCCTTCCGAGTAGAGGGTGTAAGGCTCCATTTACAATAAAGGAATCAACACTCCACGTGTTTCCTAAAAGATTGCTGACTGCTGAAGCATTGCAATTAGAGAATTTAAAGTGGATTGGTGACGTTTTCATTCAAAATGATTGGAAGGGCTTTCTGCACCAGCTTCACTAATTTCCTTCATTCATTGCAAGTATTTTATTTTCAGTAGAAATAGGACTCCACTTTTGCACCTCCACATACCACTTTTAATTGTTCTCCAAAACGTGGAGGGGAGGAAAAAGGAAAAAAACCCGAGACATTCCGGGATGAAATCAGAAACCAGGATGGCTTCTGTAATTCCGGGACTGTCCCTGGAAAATAGGGACACTTGGAAGGGTATTGGTGAAACGTGAAAAACACGTTACCTCATTCACGTGCCAGAACATCTCCCAAATACTGGAGCAAAAGCAGATGACAACATCACTCCTGCTTGGAAAAAGGCATGGACCTTTGTTCTTCTGCTTCTGTAGCACTGCAATGGAGTCAACACCCAAATGCAAAATGACCCTAAATTTACTATAACAAAACCCCAGAACCAAAAACACCCCGTGCAATTTTGTGAAACAGCTGGCAGCTTTGGAAATGCAAAGAGTTTTATCTTTATTTATCATCAGCCTAGATCTTTACATTTGAGGATCCTGTCTAGTCGTTTCTATCATCTGGATCTGTTTGTCAGGAAAGCAAATTTGCCTGCTTTCTTTTCAAAAGAAAGAAAAATGAAGCTTGTTTGATCATGTCATCGCATGTGTTGACACATTCTTAGTCATCAGTGAAGTTTTTGTCCTCATGTCTCACCTGACACCTGGACTTCAATCCCCAGCTTGTTCTTTGGTTAGCCCTTAATGCAAATCCAATTGAACACCATGAAAATCAGTGGACCTTATCTCAGCTGAGCCTCAAAACCTTTATGCTAATATTAACCAACATTTCCCTAATTCTTGCAAGGTGATAGATGTGCCTTTATCCCCCAAATGCCATGATGTCTCCTTGCCCGAGACATAGGAGGTTTTGCATGCAGAGAGTCCAGTAAATGGCATCACCAGGTTGGGCTGAGGAAGATTCCTGTCAAAAACCCTACAGAGCTGCTACCAGTTGTGATGGAAAAGTTTGTTTTTGCTGGGCAGGTTGGTTCACCAAGTGTTTTCTTTTTCCTTTTCCCTGCCAGCAAATGGTTAACAAACGGCAGCTTATGATTGACCTGGGTTCCAGGAGGGGGAGTTGAAAAGGAGAAGATTTTGAGAGACAGTTTTGTAGGTTGGGAGAATAGGTTGGGAAATAGACAGAGCTGGTTCTGGGTAGAAACATCCACTCTGAGGCATATATCACAAGCTAGAGAAAGGAGTCTCTGAGCTTAGTGTGAAGGACAGTGTGTGGTGTCCTGTTAGAGTAATTAAAGGTAAAGGTAAATGAACCCCTGACCATTAGGTCCAGTCGTGACCGACTCTGGGGTTGCGGCACTCATCTGGCTTTACTGCTCTGGTTCGCCAGAAGTGGCTTAGTCATGCTGGCCACATGACCTGGAAGCTGTACGCCGACTCCCTCAGCCAGTAAAGCGAGATGAGTGCCGCAACCCCAGAGTCGGTTACGACTGGACCTGATGGTCAGGGGCCCCTTCATCCTTTACTTTTATAACCAGTGAAGGGGTAGGAATTTGTTTCAGTTTGCATTCAAAGGTGCATCTACAAAATTTGCATTTTTATAAACCTATGGCACTAGTCCAGCAAGTCTCTCCTCTCTCCCGGCTGCTCCAAGTCCATTCCCCCCCCCCATGTACTGAGGGACTTCGGGCCTACAGGAACTTTAATTGCAAACAACAAGCTTTTGCAGGCACTCTGTTCTGAAACAGACAAAATAAAACTGAAAAGTAGCATAGATCAGAAGAAGGCTGCAGAAAGGCCAACTGCCTTTGGACTGCAGAACCAAAGGGAGACACACTCTGCCCTCTGCAAGTGACCAGGGCAGCAGGGGCCACTGGAGACCCAGCAATACAGCTGCAAATAAAACAATTTAAATGTGTTTGTGAAGTGCAGTATACAAATGTGACACTAGATGGTGATGGTGAGCTATTGCAAATTCAATATACAGTGGTACCTCGGGTTAAGTACTTAATTCGTTCTGGAGGTCCGTTCTTGACCTGAAACTGTTCTTAACCTGAAGCACCACTTTGGCTAATGGGGCCTCCTGCTGCCGCCGCGCCAACGGAGCACAATTTCTGTTCTCATTCTGAAGCAAAGTTCTTAACCCGAGATACTATTTCTGGGTTAGTGGAGTCTGTAACCTGAAGCGTATGTAACCCGAGGTACCACTGTATTTTTCAAAACTTTTTTTAAAAGAACATTTTCAAAACGTTTTTTATATGTGATGAGATTCCACCTGGGAGTCAGTGATAGGAGTCAACTCCAAGGGGCTCAGTCCTCTTTGCCCCAAATTGACTGTGCCAACCCCCCCCCCAGCCTTCTCCTCTTCTGCATGGGAGCGCACGTAAGACTCCCGATCAGCCACCCGCCTCCCTCTCTCTTGGGGTGCCCCCACTCTTGTCCTCCCCTCAAGTGGCCCCAACTGCTTGGGCCTCAGAAGCACCAAATGAGGGAGGAAAGTGATGCAGCCTCCGCAGGACTGGGGGTCCTCTCTTCCAGTGACCTTCTGGCTGGGGTGGTGGGATGGCATGCCCCCCCAATATTTCACTCAACTTGGTGCTACTGGAGCCAATAAACCTTGGCTCCCAGGGAGAACATGTCAAAGGAGAGACTAACCTGCCCCGATCCATAGTTGGCTGGGAGTCATGAGAAACCATATGGAAGAAAGGTGGGATATAAATTTAAGATGTCTTTTTAAAAAGGAACAGCTGCAGGGACCTTCTCTCTCTCTCTCTCTCTCTCTCTCTCTCTCTCTCTCTCTCTCTCTCTCTCTCTCTCCCCCCCCCCCCCAGTTCTGCTCTTGCTACCAGAAAACAAAACTTGACGGAAGAAGAGAAAGTGTACGCTAGTCCAGGGATGGGAACTCCTGACCTCTCTATCTAGTCATTTTGATTTCTGTCCTGTCCTGACTCTTCCCTTCCCCAGACATGCTCTGTCCATCCTTGAGTTCCTTGGCCTTCATGGAATGTATCCTCGAATTATGATAAAGCCTCTTGCTTGCCCTGGCAGAGGATGGAGTGAAGTTAAGTGTGTGATGGGAGAGAGAAAGCTCTGGCTTGTTCCTGGCTGGACCATAGTCCACTCCTTGAAGGGGGAAAAAGTCCCATTCATTGCTTCACCCACTTTGCCTCTAGCCACACCCCTGGGACCACTGGCAAGTGTCCCCCCCCCTCAGTTTTTCATTTGGATCATGGGATGAAAAAGTCCCCCCTCCCGATGCTCTAGTCTCTGCCCACAGCCAGAAGACAAGCAAGACCTCCAGTATCAGAAGATGAGCCTAGTGGCCATAAGGGGATATAAATGACTCCTTATAACGTCACCACTTTGTCAAGCTTATCTCTCCATCTTTCCCACCTGCTTCCTTTTCCTCCTGTGATTTCTGCATTAACTTGCAAGCCTTTGTTCAGTCGTGTTGTCATGCTTGCCTCTTGCAGCAAAACCAACAGAGAGTTGGTACCTAATCTGCAAGTCTGGAAACAATATGCAAACTTAAACACAGCTATCTTTCAAGATATGAAACAGGGAAACATTTTTTTTTTGGGGGATGCAGTTCTCCAAACAAAGAAAGCATATGCAAATGAGTATCTTGACTGGTGACCCCTATCCCTGCCAAGCCGTGCATGGGATTCCAGGGGTCTTGGCCCTCAACCAGGGACTGTGGTCCTTTAGAGAAATGAAGATGTGGTGGAGTCTGTCGTACCTTTAAGAAATAGGATTTATTCACGTAGTTACAGCTGAGTTTAGATGGAGGGGAGTCCAGATCTTACAGCATGGTTTCTCAAGAGGGGTTTGTTCCCCACAGCAGTGCAGCACTGGAGTCCAAGGTATCTCTACTAGACAATCTTCAGCCAGCCTGCCCAAAATGGATCTCAGTCATTGCTCTCAACTCTTTTTCTTCCCAGCACACCTTCCGAATGACCTTCTTTTTCCTGCCACCTCATGCCCAGTTACCCTGACAACCTTCTAACCCCCCCCCCCCCGATCTCTGTTCACACCTCAGGGCAAGGGGGCATGAGCGAGGGCAGTTCTTTTGTATTGCCAATGGCCTTCAATGGCCGTATATTGTTTCTTAATGGCCAGGTCAGGTTTTTTTGTATAGGCTAGCCCAGGAATTCCTGCTTTCATTTCTCCCTTCACATCCCAAATAATCAAAACCCCACCATTTATTAATTTCTAGGGTTTAGGGCACCCCTGCAAACTTATAACAGTATATTAGGGGAAAGTGCACATAAAAATGCCAATATCCCTATTATATTAGGGAAACTTAGGCCAGATTGCAAAAAAAGGAAAAAAAAAGGGGGGGACAGATTTTTTTATAAAAAAAACAAATTTGTCAACAAATGCTGACAAATTTCGGTGAGGACTTAGACTGAGAAATAAGAAAAACAAAAACCGACCTATTCCTCTACCCCTAGTGGCACCTTAAAGGCTGACGAAGTTATCATGGTGTAAGCTTTCAACGACTGGCCAGCGCATTTAGTCAGATGCATGAAACACGATCCTGAGTTGCAAAACAAGTGCACATATACAGAGTGTGCATGGGATGGTCAGAAGGAGATGAACTGCTGAAAAGTACAGATAGTGGTTATTACAGGAGCCTTCCTAAAAAGAAACGAAAAAAGAGAAACTGTTACCATGAAATTGGAAGGGAGGGTGAGAGACCTCCCCCCCCCCACCGAGCCTTGCCTCTCCACACTATGAGGCAAAGGCAAAGAGCCTCTGCTGCACATTACCAAATGTAGCAATTCACTGATAAATGTGTCTATGTGCCGGCTCAATGCGAAAACTTTAGAAATTCATAAGAAATCGGAAGGTATCTGAAGAAGTGTGCATGCCCACCAAAGCTTATACCCAGAACAAACTTAGTTGGTCTCCAAGGTGCTAAGGGACATTTTTTTATTTTTTTTATAAGAAATCACATCGTTGTGTCAATCATCTCAGTTCCAATGGCATTTAGGACCCAGGGAAGTGAGGTATAAGGGGTGGGGTGAGTGATCCCACCATAATCCCTGAGATGTACAGTCCCTTTGGCAGAGCCTTCCTAAGGAGTCAAGTCTGGAGATATCCTGCCCCAAGAGTGTCAGACAGACAACCATCTCAATCACAATGCCTACCCACCCCATAGTGGGATGAAGCCAGGACAAGACAAAGGGGTATATTTGACTTGTCTCAGGGACCAAGGAACTGTAAATGATTTCCTTTGTACAGTGGTACCTTGGAAGTTGAACGGAATCCGTTCCGGAAGTCCATTCAACTTCCAAAAGATTTGGAAACCAATGCTCCTGCAGCCAATTGGAAGCCGTGGAAGCTGCGTCGGACATTTGGGTTCCAAATAATGTCTGCAAACCGGAACAGTCACTTCTGGGTTTGCAACGTTCAGGAGCCAAAATGTTCAGCTCATAAGGCGTTCAAGATCCAAGGTACAACTGTACTGTGATGGAGTATGTGTGAAAGACTATATTTGAGTGACAGGGTTATACCTGGATCTCAAGTTCTACCTGAGACCACAGCTGTTCTGTGACATATCTTGATGATGCTTTGGGAAACGTATTATGGAACTCCTTATGGATGAGAACAGAAATCGTGCTCCGGCGGCGCGGCAGCAGCAGGAGGCCCCATTAGCTAAAGTGGTGCTTCAGGTTAAGAACAGTTTCAGGTTAAGTACGGACCTCTGGAACGAATTAAGTACTTAACCTGAGGTACCACTGTATTTGTCCAGGCTTCTGGAAGATACTTTAATGAAGGTTTTGCACTATGAACTACTCTTTGCAGGACGGCACAGCAAGGACGGGAGAACATCCTCAGCTTGAGGGCTTGTGTTTTCTCGTGGGCAACCTTCTGGGTACGTGTGGGCAATGGATGCAACTTTTAATGCAGAAGACCAGCCACGCAAGAGTTGGAGGCGTCAATATGCGCAGCCATCCATGTAGGTAAGAGGCACTATTACAACAGACACGTTCCAGCCAAGCGAAAGAAATAGAGACAGATAAAGCACAATCAGTGAGGGAAGTGACTTGGGGAGAGTCTATAGAGCCAGAATGAGAGGCCTAGAAGGCCCCAAAGACTGAGGCTTTTCACCCTTGCATTGGCCAGTGTGGTGGTGTGGTTAGAGTGTTGGGTTAGAACCTGGGAGTCCAGGGTTCAAATCCCCACTCAGCCATGAAGCTCCCTGGGTGACCCTGGGCCAGTCTGCCTCTCAGTGTCAAGGTCTGGTCTACGGGCGATCAAAGTCCTGGCTTAGGACGTCGGGACCAGAGGCAAGATGGTGGGGTGGGAGCAGGAACGAGAATCCAGAAGCCAGGGGTCCGAGGGTCAGGAAGCAGGGAGTCACAAAGTCAAGGGTCCGAGGGTTGAGAAGCAAGGAGTCATGAAGCCGAGGTCTGAGGATCAGGAAGCAAGAAGCCAAACACAGCAAGGCAGGAAACGAGTTGCTGTGGCAAAGAGCCGAAGGGAAATGCTGACCTTATATCCCTTCCCGGCTCTTGCCACCAGGTACAGTGAGTTACCAGGTGGCCTCACCTGTGTGGCCGCAGCTTGCCTCTCCAGAACAAACTTTGGAAGGCCCCAGTCCTGTGAAGCCCTACTGGTCACAGGGCCCGGCTCTTGCATGCACTCCTGACCCTCTGCCTAACCTATCTCACAGGGTTGCTGTGGGGATCAAATGAAGAGGGGGAGAACTATGTACCCCATATTGAGCTCCTTGGAGAAAAAGCTGAGTTGGAAATGCAAGAAATAAATAAACTGGAATGCACTGACCAGGATGCAAGTTTAACACATCCAAAAACACACTACTTGCTTTTATGTAGTTTAATTATTGTTAAGTGCCTTGGGGAGAGTCAGGCTGGGATACAAATTTAAATAATCATGCAAGAATTAATCTTGATTTGAACTAACCGTCCAGATCTTTGGCTTCAGGTCCCTGGTCTCTTCCTAAGAAATGGCAAAGGTTCCCGATAACGCAGTAGTCCTCTGAACTGGATATAGCACGTCCCCCAAACCACACCACACTTCTGAAGGTGTTGCACAATGCCAAAAACTGAATCAGCCCTTTTGCATGAGAGACATGGTCCCCTAAGACTGCTCCAGAGACTTGCACAAACTCTGATTTTGCAAGAGGCCAACGGAATCTGAAACATTTACTTGAACTACACAATGCCCTATGGTTCACCCTGTTGTTAAGTACCATATGAAAACGTGCAAATTCACATTCTGTATTGCTTTCATCTGCAACCTCCGGTCCTGCACTGTCCTGCATTGTGGATGCTAATGAGAAGGTCAGACTCCAATTTTGAAAAAATAAGGATGATTAACATAATATTTAGTTGCACAGCAGAGCTCTGAAGCAACAGTGGAAGAGGATTGATGGCCATCTCAGTCTTTCAGTCTGTCTCCCTCCTCCTCACATCTCCAGCAAATGAAACACTGCTAGGTCCATATGCACAGGCAAAGACAAAGTAGGGACCACAATCAAAGCAGGTACCAGAAAATAGTTTAGTAACATAGGAAGCTGCCTTATACCCAGTCAGGCTATTAGTCCATCTGGCTCAGTATTGCTCACACAGATAGGGAGCAGCTCGTGTCAGGTGGGGTGTCTCTTTCCACCCTACATGGTGATATCATGAACGGAACCTGGGACTTTCTGCATGCTAAGCATGTGCTGTGCAGTGGAGAAGCACAACCACAATCCATTGCAACACACTCCTGAAACGGACACCACAGTTCCCCAAAATTGAACCACAGGTCGAAATGAACCACAGCTGCCTAAAGTTGCTTCATCTCCATAATGTACAGTTCCCTAAAACCATGCCAGTCCTTTTCAAGCAATGGATTGAGCAACCCCCGATGTTGCAAAGAACTGAAATCAGAGGTGTTTTCCAATGCACACTGTGTCCTAAGGACTTGTGCCTATGCAAATCCTACCTCGCAATCTGCAGTAAAATGGCACGACTCTTTTATTGACATGTGCACAAATCTGGGGGGTGGGGCATGAATATATTGTCCTCCAGATCTTGTGGATGACAAGGCCTGTCGTGCCTTACAATTGGCCATGCTGGCTGGGGCCAGGGAGCGTTGTAGTTCAACAGATACCAAGGGGAGCTAGAAATTCCCCATTGGAACTTCCAAGTGCAGCCCATTTCTGCACAGTGCAACTGATGCCCTGCTTTCATCAGGAATCTATGCTGCCACAGCTTGACTTCAAGCCAGGACTGCAAAGGCAGAATTTGGAGTGCAGCTGGAGTCTGCGCCTGATGCTTCCCTTAAAGGTGACTCACCTGATGTCAAGGCTTCAGGGGATCCTATCCCTCTCATGGTGGGATGCCAAGAAGCAGAAAAACAAGAAGAGTTCTTACCAAGTAGTTTATTCAATATTCACAGAGAGAGAGATAAAGGAATTCTGTCTCTCTTAGATAATGGCGTTGGCCCATGTATAGTCCCATCCCCTCCATCCCTCCTATTCTACGTCACCCCTTTGCCAGCTGATCTGTGCTTTCTGCCTCTGAGTTTTCTGTTCTATTACTCTCAAGGCATGCCTTGTTCTGGGAGGGGGGCAGCTGGGATGCTTACAAGAGACACTGAGTGCGTTAGCTGTCTCTCCCCTGGTGCTTCTTCTTCCTGCTGCTCTCCCAATATTTCCCAGCTCCTCCCCTCTGCAGCCTCTGAACTATGCCCTTCTGCAAACCACTGTTCTAAATCTATACTGTCCTCCTCTTCTTGGGAAGGTGCAGGAAGGGGGGGGCGGCTCCCACCATTCCTCCTCAGTCCAACCCTTGACACTTGACACTATATGCATGGCACTGACAAATAGGTGACCCCATGCATAGCTAACAGAGGGTGAGCAGAAGCGGAGCTAACTGCTCCAGCACCTGGAGCGGCGCACATGCTGTGCACCTGGGAGTGGGACTAGCCGTCCGTGGGGGCAGGGCTAGCATCCTGGGGGGGGGGGGCGCTGCCCATGGCGACCGTCCCGGGGTGTGTGTGTGGCAATGTCACCCCTCTTCAGGGATGACACCTGGGGTGAGCCACATCCACTGCACCCCCTTCCTCTGCCGGTGAGGGTGGGCCAGTCTCCCATCAACTTGAGAGCAGGGTGGGAAAGTTCATTCCTGCAGTGTTGAATACCCTGTGTGCCAGTGTGGTGTAGTGGTTAAGAGCAGTGGACTCGTAATCTGGTGAACCAGGTTCGATTCCCCGCTCCTTCATATGCAGCTGCTGGGTGACCTTGGGCTAGTCACACTTCTCTGAAGTCTCTTAGCCTCACTCACCTCACAGAGTGTTTGCTGTGGGGGAGGAAGGGAAAAGGAGAATGTTAGCCGCTTTGAGACTCCTTAGGGTAGTGATAAAGCGGGATATCAAGTCCAAACTCTTCTTCTTCCATTCCTGGGTAAGGTGATTGAGAGAGCGGTTGCTGAACAGCTTGGTAGGTTTCTGGATGAAACATCGGCTCTCGATCCATTCCAGTCCGGCTTCCGCGCTGGCCATGGGACCGAGACGGCTCTGGTCGCCCTCACAGATGATCTCCGCAGGCAGCTGGATCGAGGCGGGTCGGGGCTGCTGATTCTTCTAGACCTGTCAGCAGCCTTCGACATGGTCGATTACGAACTCCTGGACCACCGCCTTGCCGACGTGGGGATCCAGGGCACAGTCCTTCAATGGCTGCGCTCGTTTCTCTCTGGTCGGGGACAGAGGGTGGCGCTTGGGGGGGAATTGTCATCGCGTCACTCCCTGGTGTGTGGAGTGCCTCAGGGTGCGATTCTCTCCCCGATGCTTTTTATCATCTTTATGCGCCCCCTCGCCCAGCTTGTCCGGAGTTTTGGGCTGGGTTGCCATCAGTATGCCGATGACACCCAACTCTATCTGTTGATGGATGGCCATCCTGACTCGGCCCCAGATACACTGACCAGATGTTTGGAAGCTGTGGCTGGATGGTTTCGTGGGAGCCGGTTGAAGTTAAATCCTTCGAAGACAGAGGTCCTCTGGCTGGGACGGAGCGATTTGGGATTGAGGGGGCAGCTCCCATCTCTTGCGGGGGTGCAATTAGTGCCAACATCGTCCGTTAAGAGTTTGGGTGTAATCTTCGATACCTCCCTCTCTATGGAGGCGCAGATTACAGCTATAACAAAGGCGGCATTTTTTCATCTCCGCCAGGCTAGGCAGTTGGCTCCTTATCTCTCTCGCCCTGACCTAGCCACTGTGATCCATGCGACGGTCACCTCCAGACTGGATTATTGTAACTCGCTCTACGTGGGGCTGCCCTTGAGACTGACCCAGAAACTCCAGCGGGTGCAGAATGCAGCGGCGCGACTCCTTACGGGGTCTTCGCTACGAGATCATATCCATCCGGTATTATACCAGCTGCACTGGCTCCCGGTGGAGTGCAGGATCAGGTTTAAGGTGCTGGTTTTAACCTTTAAAGCCCTATACGGCCTAGGACCCTCGTACCTACGGGACCGCCTCTCCTGGTATGTCCCACAGAAAAATCTACGGTCTGCAAATAAAAACATCCTAAAGATCCCAGGCCACAGAGAGGTTAGGCTGGCCTCAACTAGAGCCAGGGCCTTCTCGGCCGCGGCTCCAATCTGGTGGAACGCTCTGTCACAAGAGCCTAGGGCCCTGCAGGACCTGACATCCTTCCGCAGGGCCTGCAAGACAGAGCTGTTCCACCAGGCCTTTGGTCAGGGCGCAGCCTGACCCCCTCCTCTGGCAACCGGCAATCTGCACAGAATATTGCTTGATGGTTGCCATTAATTTGACTTTAATTTGGTTTGATTAATTTTATAATGAATGTTTTAGAATGTTGTTAGCCGCCCTGAGCCCAGCTTCGGCAGGGGAGGGCGGGATATAAATAAAATTTATTATTATTATTATTATTATTATTATTCTTCCCTGCCCAGCAGCTGTTGTGCAGAGGCATCAAGGCCAATAGGTGCTGCTTCAGGAGTGGGGCATTGCGGAGGAAGGAGTCTCAAGTGGCATCAGGCAGGAAAAAGGAGAGGTCAGGCGGAAGAGAGCACCCTGCCTCCTATATCTAAAGCATCCACTGCCACCCGCCTCAACCCACCTCCAGAGAAGACACAGCTGACCTTCTTGTGGTTTCTCCTTCCTTCCTAACTTCTCCTTCCTGCCTTATGAGAGTCCCAGATCACTCTGGGTACCCAGCCTGACCTACAGTGCTCCAGGGCTGTCTCAGTCTGAGTTGGCCAACACCCAGATCACCCCAAACCTGCCTGATTTGGTTTGGGCCTCGGGCAATTCTGGTGCACAGCTCTAACGGTTTGTCAGACGTATGGTCCCCCAGCCCATCAAATGTACTGTGGAGAGCAGGAGGTTCAGTCCTGCTGGGTGCTGATTTCCCAGTGCATTCCCATCTGCCTGTGATGGAATGTGGCACTCAGGATGAAAAAGAGTTCTGTATTAAGGTCATGCCCCCCGAAAAAGGATACACCATAACCCCCCTTTTCCGCGCCTGACCCCACACACATTTGTACTCAACACCCATGGTGGGAAAAGGGAAACACTACAATTCCTGAGAAACTCCTGCTCCTTCTATTTGCCAAGGCGAAAACAAAAGCTTTCCTATTAAGCAGCTGGGGAAATCCCCCACCAAGGACCACTTAAAGATTTGTACTCTAATCTCAACAACTGCTTTGTTGCACAAGAATTCCCCTTTGTTATTTTTCACCTCCAGAGTTCCTGCTTGCCCTTCATAAGAGCCCCTCTTCCATTTCCCACCCTCCCAGTCAAATCCCCACATTCCTATGTTCAAGAGGTCTTGTTTGAGGTCCACTTCGCGCCACTTGAGCAATAGCTCCTTTCTACGGACTCTGGATCAAACCTGAAGGAGGCTGGTAAAAAATGCTTTTTCTTGGTTTCCATTAAGCTTCTCTCCCTCTCCCTCTTCTGTCTTTATTATTTCCCCACCGTTTTTTTTTTTTTTTTTACACCATCTGCACGATCCATTTAAAGCGTACCCAGTGCACTTTTAAAGCACTTATTTTCCCCAGAGAATTTTAGGAATTGTAGTTTGCCAAGTGTGCTTGATATTGTAGCTTTGCGTTACTTCTGAATGCTCAACATGTCTTTTATTGCCTATATTGGCAATATGACATGTATTCAGGTACTTGAAATTCTAACCTGGTGCCTTGTTGCTCATTTGCTGTCCAGGAAATCTGAATTTTGCCCCAAAATTTTGCATAGATGAGATCATGTGTTAAGTGTACAATACAGTGGTACCTCGGGTTACATACGCTTCAGGTTACATGGGTTTCAGGTTACAGACTCCGCTAACCCAGAAATAGTACCTCGGGTTAAGAACTTTGCTTCAGGATGAGAACAGAAATCGTGCTCCGGTAGCGCAGCAGCAGCAGGAGGCCCCACTAGCTAAAGTGGTGCTTCAGGTTAAGAACAGTTTCAGGTTAAGAACGGACCTCCAGAACGAATTAAGTTCTTAACCCTAGGTACCATTGTATAGGGCAGGACACAGCCCATGGCCAGAGATTATGTGAGTTAAAGTTGCAAACATCTGGAGTTGGAGAAAGCCAGTGAAAGGTGACGTCAGGATTGTTTAGCCACCAGTGGGCACTTCAGTGACTCCCATGCATGCATAGTGTGAGGGTGCAAAACAATGGCTAGTGCCTTATGACAGACTTGCTATGGGTGCTGTAGGAGGGTTGGATCCAGATTAAGAGGAAGGGTAATCATTTAGAGGTAGAGCAGCTGATTTCCATGACAAAGGACCCAGGTTCAGTCCCCAGCAGCTTCAGGTAGGCCTGTCTTGGTGTAAGGCAGCTTCCTGGTTCACCAAAAGTTGAACTTGGTTCCCACTGTAATTGATATGGTAAGTGAGTCATGACATAAGCCCCATATGTTGCAACGGGAACAAAGCTCAATGAACTTAGTGTGGATCTAGCCTGGAGCATTTACCAGTGTTGCTATGATCTCTCTTCTTTCAGGTGGCATTGTTTAGTTTCCTGTTTTGCAGATGGAAGTGTGCAGATTGACCACACACACACACACACACACACACACACACACAAACACACACACACACAGGGTTGGCCCTTACAAGAGAGAGATGCAGGTGGTGCTGAGGTCTAAACTCCTGAGCCTCTTGAGCTTGCCGATCAGAAGGTCGGTGGTTTGAATCCCCATGACGGGGTGAGCTCCCATTGCTCTGTCCCAGTTCCTGCCAACCTAGCAGTTCAAAAGCACACCAGTGCAAGTAGATAATTAGGTGCCAGTGCAGGAAGGTAAACGGTGTTTCCATGTGCTCTGGTTTCCGTCACAGTGTTCCGTTGCAGCAGAAATGTTTTAGTCATGCTGGCTACATAACCCAGAAAGCTGTCTGTGGACAAACACCGGCCCCCTTGACCTGAAAGCAAGATGAGCGCCACAACACCATAGTCACCTTTGACTGGACTTAACTGTCCAGGGGTCTTTTATCTCTTTTTTTTTTACCTTACAAGAGAGTTACTGTTTTATAAATGCATAAATTAGATCTCTAAGATGTATAAAAGGTAAAGGTACCCCTGCCCGTACGGGCCAGTCTTGACAGACTCTGGGGTTGGTGCGCCCATCTCACTCAAGAGGCCGGGGGCCAGCGCTGTCCGAAGACACTTCCGGGTCACGTGGCCAGCGTGACATCGCTGCTCTGGCGAGCCAGAGCCGCACACGGAAACGCCGTTTACCTTCCCGCTAGAAGGCGGTCCCTATTTATCTACTTGCACCCGAGGGTGCTTTCGAACTGCTAGGTTGGCAGGCGCTGGGACCGAACGGCGGGAGCGCACCCCGCCGCGGGGATTCGAACCGCCGACCTTTCGATCGGCAAGCCCTAGGCGCTGAGGCTTTTACCCACAGCGCCACCCGCGTCCCTTAGCGCCACCCACGTCCCTTAGCGCCACCCGCGTCCCTTAGCGCCACCCGCGTCCCTTGATGTATAACAGCCTGCAAATCAGAAGGCTTCTGATAACATCTGAATAGTGATCTGCAGGTATTTACCTTGGGCTAAACATACACAAGATCAGTTTCGGCCCCTGAAGATGTGTTTTGTGAGAGGTTGGCCGCCATGGTGAATGGTTGGCCGCCATGGTGAATGGTTTAGAATCTGCAACCACAGAAGACCTTGTTGTTGTTGTCATCGAATATATACACTATGATATGCAGTGGTCAGCCCTGAGTGCTCACTGGAAGGACCGATCATGAAGCTGAGGCTCCAATACTTTGGCCACCTCATGAGAACAGAAGACTCCCTGGAAAAGACCCTGATGCTGGGAAAGATGGAGGGCACAAGGAGAAGGGGACGACAGAGGACGAGATGGTTGGACAGTGTTCTCGAAGCTACAAACATGAGCCTGACCAAACTGCGGGAGACAGTGGAAGACAGAAGTGCCTGGCGTGCTCTGGTCCATGGGGTCACGAAGAGTCGGACACGACTAAACGACTAAACAACAACAACAACATGCAGTGGTACCTCTGGTTAAGAACTTAATTTGTTCTGGAGGTCCGTTCTTAACCTGAAACTGTTCTTAACCTGAGATACCACTTTAGCTAATGGGGCCTCCTGCTGCCACCGCGTTGCCGCTGCGCGATTTCTGTTCGCATCCTGAAGTAAAGTTCTTAACCCGAGGTACTATTTCTGGGTTAGCAGTGTCTGTAACCTGAAGCGTATGTAAGTCGAGGTACCACTGTATTGTATTGGGATAAGCTTTCCAAGAGGTTGTCTGTTTAAATTAAAACTGAGCAGCTTATCTCTTGACAGGCTGCTGGCTCTGGTACCATTCTTCTGGAGAAGAAGTGACTTCTTGAAGCTGGAATCATGCAGGGCCTGCATGTGTTTAGGCCAGACGGATGAGGTGGATGGAGGAGCAGGGAGGCGGTTCTTCAAGATCTTACAGTCAGGTGGAATCTGGAGGACTTCAGTCTTTCAAAACTCTCAAGCTGTTCGTGACAGTTGCATAAATCAATTAGAGGAGCCAGAAATACAGATTTATATAGTTGTAGCTCACCGTCTCTCGCTTGGCTCCTTTGGGAGGGAGAGTGGGGGAGAAAATCAAACAAAACAAACAGATAAAATAACTGCAGCTGCTTTCCTGGCACAGACAGAGCTTTCAGACCAGTTCTGTGGAATTTCACTTTTTGAGCCCTTCTCTCTATATAAAGGGGAACAGCAGCAGAGAAAGAGTTTTCCTCTCCTCTACCGCAAGCCAAGTTAGAATTGCTGAAAAGTGGAAGGTAAGAGGCTGCTTTGGATTCAGAGTGTTTTTATTGTGATCATTTTCCTCCATTTCTCCCCTATTATTCCTCTAAGGAGCTCAGGTACCTTATTCTTCTCCATCGTCCCATTTTATCCTCACTACAATCCTGTGAAGTAGGTTTGGCAGAGTGAGTCTATGTAGGGGTGGATGAATCTGTCAATTTTGGTTTCTCTCAGTTTTCTGGTCTTCTGTTCTCCACATTTCTGCATCAGTGTGCAATTTTAGTTTATTTTTTTAAGTTCCCATGAAAATTTGGCAGCATTTCAGTGCAATTTTTTATACACCGTTTTGCATGCAGTTTCCCCATATATAACACATTTTTGCATGTTATTTTCACTAATATATGCAATTCCCCTAACATATGCATTTTTTTATTACACTTTGTTTGGTTGGAGAACTTCAGTGCAAAATTCAGAGGTACGAATTTCAACAGGGAGCTGTGACTTGATTATTTAGGGGAAGTGCAAATTAGGCAGGTTCCCATCAAAAATAGGGCTGTACACTGGATTTGGCAGAAGTCTGAAGCTTGAACTGAATCAGGCCAGTTTGGTGAGATCTGTACTTTGGTCACATCAAACAGCCACCTTGGCTGAGCCTCCCAGAGTGATTTGAAGCTGTCAAGGGTCAAGGCATTGGGCAGGAAGAAGGAAGTTTGGCTGTGCATGCCTGTTCAGTCAAAATGAGCAGTCTTGCCCCAGTGAGCAACTTCGCCACTGAATTCTGCACCAGCTGTTTTGACTAATAAATTTGCATCTGTCATTAGTGTGTCAACGTAATAGAGCCTCTGCATGTTGTAAGGGGTCATTATGTACATAGAATTTCCCATTTTCTAGTTTGATTCTGTCTAGTATCTCTCTCTTTTGGAGTAGGAGTGAGTTAAGTCTCCAAGTAGATCTCTGTTTTGTTTCTTGTTGGTAGTGCAGGGTAGCATCTAACGTACTGGGACCAGAGATTACTATTGGTCCCATTGAAACCTGCTTAATATTTACAGTAAGATCCAATGAACTTATTAAATCACCAGTTCTATTATTTGAGCTATTACAGTTTGAAAAGAAAGAAAAAGAATCCTCTAGTGGACTTAGCAAGGTTCAAAGGACATTCTAAATTACCTGGATTGTATACAGAGGAGCGCCTTAATTTCCCCCTCCAATCTAGTTTCCAATCTAGTGGCCAGTTCAGGTCTCCATCTGATAATAATTTGCCTTCCTAAAAGTCTTTAAAGGTATTTAACTGTCCTGAGCACACCCAGCTCCAGGAGGACAAATGGCTGGTAGTTTAATTCTTTAATTCTTTATCGACTAACCACGACTTACAGTAGCTCCTGAGGTGCACTAAGTGCACATACACACACACGCGTGCATAATGAACGACAAACACTTCTGGTACCTAAGTAGCTGTCGCACCTCCCTGGGCTTATGCTCTGAGCTGGAGTGTTGGAGTAACAACTGACCACTCCTACACTTAGAATTAAGTACCCTTGCCTGACCACCACCCCATTTTTAATAGAACCTCAAGCTACACCAACCACAGCCAGCTGCAAAAGACATACAGACAGAATTAAAAGAACAGGGTGCTTACTGTATAATCACATTATGAACCTGGGGATTTGTTTTCAGTACCTGAACTGAGCCGAGCTCACAGTCCTTTCTGGCGGAAGTCCCCTCCTGGCTATCTTTCTTCATTTCAGCAGCCCAATTTAGGGATGGGTGGGAAATTATTTTGATGTTGCTGTTAAGCAATCAGAAGACAGGAGCCCCTTGCCCTTCTGCTGCAAATCAGGCAGAGATCTACCTTTTTCGGTCCACTGCTGCTATAAGGGCCTTTGAAGTTCTTGCAAGAAACAAAGTCCTTTTCCATCACTGCACCTCCATATTGGGAAAAGCTGCTGCTGTTGATTTTTTGTTATAGGTGCAGTGCCTACTTCAGCTCAAAGGTTATGTTTCTTCGAAAATCTCCATCATTACTACCATAGCTTTCTGAATTGAGAAGACCCCAGTTCTGAAATCATGTTTAATATTTATTCCAAAATTCCTTGTTTTGCAGCCATGGCGATGCTGAGGCTCCTCACCCTTCTGGCTGGTTTGATGCTCCTGAGCGGTGAGTAACCTGGGATCAGATCCCTTTTCCTCTTCAGGTTACACATGCAATTATCAGTATGCATTGTTAGGCAGCACAGCGATGAGGAACCTGATCACGCTCCACAGAGTTACTAGACTACAACTCCCATCATCTCTCACCATTCGCCATGCTGGCTGAGGCTGATGGGAATAAGGAGTCCAGTAACATCTAGAGGGGTCACAGGTTGCCTAGACCTAATGGCCAAATTACATCCCACATTAAATACAGTATTACACATTAACTCAGAAAAAAGCAAGCTATGGCCTTCACTGCAATTAGTAAAAACAGATGCACCATAATGAGAATCAAAATATTTTGTAGAAAGAAGTTTTATCAAGATGCCTCCCTCCCTACATCACCCTTATCTCTGCTGAATGCATTTGTTTAATCACTACCAGAATTCCGCAAATATTGTGAAATCTATTCTTCCACTGAAAACCTTTGAACAGTTTCCCAGCACTGAGTAATCCGCTGTAGCCACTGGATGTACCTGAATCTGGCCACAACTTAAGCACATACAGCAGTGGCCTGTTTTATTTACTTCACTTCCCATAAGCACTCCACGGTGATTTAACAATACAGTGGTACCTCAGGTTACATACGCTTCAGGTTACATACGCTTCAGGTTACAGACTCCGCTAACCCAGAAATAGTGTTTCAGGTTAAGAACTTTGCTTCAGGATGAGAACAGAAATCGTGCTCCGGCGGCGCAGCAGCAGCAGGAGGCCCTATTAGCTAAAGTGGTGCTTCAGGTTAAGAACAGTTTCAGGTTAAGAACAGACCTCTGGAATGAATTAAGTACTTAACCCAAGGCACCACTGTAATAAGCAGCAACAATTTCAAGTCCAGTACAGAGACTGACTGCAATGGGGTGGAGAGAGACTGCACTGGAAAAACTTGCTGGAACAAGAAGCTCTTCAGTAGGCCCCAAAGAGATAATAGAGATGATGTCTGTCTGATAGGTAACAGGAGTGAGTTCAAGAGGGTTGGTGCCAACACGGCAAATGCCCACTTCCTATATTACGTGGTGCAGAGCTTCTGGTGAGATCTTCTCTGCAGGAGGCCCCCTCTCGCAGACCACAATGATGGGCTGAGGGGGAGACAATACATCAGGCTACACTGGTTTAGCCCACTAACAGCCCCTGGGTGGCATCCAATTCACTTGTTCCATTAGCGCAAAGATTTACCCTTGTGCATTGGAACACCCCCTCTCTCCTTGCTCTGAACCTGTGCCTTCCCCAAATCTGCTCAGGAGGGTTCCCCTCAGGAGGGTTCAGGAGGGTGTCAGGGAGCCCCTAACAAATTTAGGTGAGGTTGGGAGGGGGGGAGACGGAGAACCTTCCATTGTACCCAGCAGCAGTGCATGCACTGTCGTGTGAGGAGAACCAAAGCTCACAGGGTTAATAGCTCATGGAGTGATGTCCTGTCCATGGGCGTGTGCACATATGGGGTTTTGACGCTTTGTTATGCGAGCTGAGATTACTTTCGTTTTTGCTACGAGGGGGGGGACAGCATGTCTGCTCGCTCTCCCGGACTGCTGATTTATTTTCTCCGCCATAAATAAAGCTTCTTAGATTAGAAAGAAGCTGCGTATGGAGTGTTTTTCTGCACGCCTGAGATTCCTCCACACAGAGCACACACTGCTGATCGCAACACTCTACTATACGTCCTGAGCAGAGCTGAGGCGCAGCGTGCCGGACTTTCAATTCCACATCATGCACTTTTTTTAGAGGAAGAAATCACGAGGACAGAATCTAGTCAGTCAATTCCCAGCCACCCCCTTTTTTTTGGCAAAAGGGGTGACTGACATTAGTACAAAAGCAATTAAGATGCATATGCATTCCTCGCTTCAGCTGCTGGGAGTTTTCTCTCTCTCTCTTTTCTATAGCTTAGGAAACTGCACCCAGAGCACCCATATTGCTCCTGCTTCTTTCTCATGTGCTGATGATGCACATACAGAACATTCATATCCAGACTGGGGATGCAATTATTTCTGAATATGCACCCTATTTTTTAAAAAGACAAGCAACAACAACAATGCAATTTATAGCCTGCCTTTCACCAGCATGTCCCAGGGCAGGTTGCAAGAATCTAAAATTCAACGTTAAAACACTTAAAACAAACCAGGAACAGGCGAGTGCAACCAAAGGAAGCAGAGATGTTTTCCCACATGCATTGGCTGTGAGAATGATTTCTCACAAATAGCAGGTTTCTTTTCCCTCCCCCCACCCTCTGCTCACATCAATTGATGGGGAGGTGAGAAAGAATCACTTTTCCAGTCCCTTGCTGGGCATTTTCCAAAGCACTGAGCATAGGGTTGGCAATGCCCCTTTCACTGAACTCCCCATGCGTATGGGCGCCTCAGAACCCTTCGCAAGGGATTTTGACAGATGGGCAGGACAACTCGTCTGCCAATGGTGATAACGACGTCATATGATTGGCATGTGGGTTTTCTCCTAATCCAAAGAATAGACTGAAAGAAAACCAAGCAGAACCAGGGAGGTTTTGCTGCAAAGCAGAATGTGGTGCCGTGGAGCAGATAGTAGGTCAAATGTTTTGTGCTTAAACCAAAGATGGGGAGCCTGTGTGTTTTCAAATGTTGTTGGGCTCAAATTCCCATCCAAACCCAGGCAGCATGTCTAATGGTTAGATGCGATGGGAATTGCAGTCCAACAGCATCCCTGATATATAAGTTTTCTTTTCATCTGATTTCTTTTTTGCTTTGATATTTCATTGCTATCGTTTGCCAAAATCGCTTTGTGTATTTTATGTCCTAACCTCTTCAGGTCACGCCAGCGCAAGGCACTATGGGAAACAATTTGTCACGGCCTTCATGCAAAATTTTGAGACAAGTCGAGCCTCCGAAACAAACTTCCAGCTGCTCCTCACTGGCCACCACAATCTGACTGAGGTAACTGTGTCAGTGAGTCGATCAGCCTTCCGGAAAAGTTATTCAGTTGCAGAAGGTGAAATGGTGCCTGTTCAGATCCCAGAGACTGCAGAGATGAAAGGCAGCACCACATTCAATCAGTCTGTTCTGATTCAGGCTGACAAGGACATTTCTGCTGTCTTACTGTACCGGAAGTTGTATTCCGTGGCAACCACAGCTCTGTATCCATCCCATGAGCTTGGCACAACCTATTATGTCATAACCCCGTCAAGTACCAAACCGCCCATCTACTTAAAAGAATTTGCAGTCATCGCTTCACAGTCTCCTGCCACAGTTCGTATTTACCTAAAAGGGAATGTGATCTTTGGTGGGACATCATATGCCGCAGGGACAAGAATCACAGTTTATCTCCGGGCATTCCAGGTTGCCCAGCTGCAAAGCTCAAATGATTTGTCGGGCACCAGGATTGAGTCGTCGACACCCGTGGCCGTCTTGAGTGGGCATGTCTGTGTAGTGCAAAATTATCAGTGTGACCATGTTGTTGAGCAGCTGCTGCCGGTCTCCAGCTGGGGCAGCACCTTTGTCGTCCCCCCGGTGTTTTTCCAGACCAATAATGACATTGTGTATGTGGTGGCTTCCCAGGACACTCATGTTGACTATCAGCTGGGAGCACAGAAAGGCTCTCAAGACATGGTGGCTGGTGAAGTAAGGCAGTTTGAGATCCAGTTCCCTAATGCCTTTTACATCTCTGCTAATGCTGGGATCCAGGTCCTCTTCTTCTTCACTGGCCTCAAGTCGGGAAATACAGGCTATGATCCATTCCTCATCAACATCCCAGCCATAACAGCTTATGGCCTATCCTACCACGTTGATGGGATAAAGAATTTTGAGAACTATGTCGTTATCATAGCAAAAAGCTCTGAAACCCAGAGGATTACCCGAGATGAGACCACTATCACAGGCGTTCAATGGAGAATGATTCCCAGCTCACCTTATTCATGGGCTGTATACAACTTGGGCCCCAGGCATCAGTCCATCTCTGTAGCACATCCTCAAACTCCTTTTGGCGTCTTGGTCTTTGGTGGCCGAAACTATGAAGGCTATGGCTTTGCTCCACCACCTTTTGTCTTATCAGGTAATTTAAGTTTCATGTTGGGTTTACATCCTATGTAGATGTATTGGGGTTGGTGGGGAACCAGCTTACAGGGATAATTTCTCCAGGAGATCCTTAAGCTGTATTTGCCACCCATCCAGTATAAGTTCCTTTCACAGAGATCTCCTGTGCTATGGCCAATCATCTCTTTGCACAACACAGCCAATCATAAAGCCCCATTATAGACAGGTCCCTCCCATACCTATCTCCATGCAGGGGTGAATGTGTATATTTGCGTCTCCTCCAGAAAAACTCATCATAATCTGGCAGTTTTGCTACTTCCCCCCCCACTTCTTTCTTCTTGATTGCCTAACCGTAACATTGCAAATTTTTCTAAAATTATAGGAAAAACTCATCACATAGCAAATGCAGCATAAGGTAATTTAAAACATCACACTTAAAAAACACCTCTAAATACATTAGAAATAGAAAAAATAATCTGTCATAAAATCACAACTATCAACAGAATAAAAGCAGTAGCAGCTGCAAGCCAATAACCTGCTTAAAATCACTCCATAAAAGTGATATAGAACAAATGTACCTCTAGGGCCCACTGAAAAATTTGCAGGGATCTCACTTGGAAGCAAATTCCACTGATGTGTCGCCACCACCAAGAAGACTCTGCCCCATATGCCTAGCAATTTTATTTCTGTCACAGGTGGGCACACAAATGAATCCTCTGATACAGATGTATCAAAGCATACCTGACTCTCTGAAGTTCTTGGGATGGGAGTGTTTACAATAAGATTGCTTTTCAGTGATTTTATTTATTTGATGCATTTATATTCCACTTAATTATTGGTAATTTGAAGCAGTATACGTAACAGCAACCATACATAAAATGAAGCCATAAAAGAATAGCAAATTATCAGAAGGGCCTGTGGGTAGCCATTTTGGCCTGACGTCCCATTTGGTGGTCCTATCACTTAATTCCAGGTCAGTTGACAATAAAACAACTCATTCCCTCTTTGAGTGCATTTATCTCAGGATGCGGGTGCCTCTGCGGTCTAAACCACTGAGCCTCTTGGGCTTGCCGATCAGAAGTTTGGCTGTTCAAATCCCCACAATGGATGAGCTCCTGTTGCTCTGTCCCAGCTCCTGCCAACCTAGCAGTTTGAAAGCACGCCAAAAAAGTGCAAGTAGATAAATAGGTACCGCTCCAGTGGAAAGGTAAATGGCTTTTCCGTGCGCTCTGGTTTCCGTCACAGTGTCTCGTTGCACCAGATGCGGTTCAGTCATGCTGGCCACATGACCCGGAAATCACCGGCTCCCTTGGCCTGAAAGCTAGATGAGCACCGGAACTCCATAGTCGCCTTTGACTGGACTTAACCATCCAGGGGTCACTTACCTATTCCCTTTACTTATCTCAGTTAGCAAAGACATCTTGATAGACCTTCAGACCCGAGAAATGACTTGAATGGGGTTTAATCCTTGTTTCAATCAGATTCTGAACTGGCCCCAATATCCTGCCCTGAGAACAGCCACTACGAGTCCTGTGGAAATGCCTGCCCAGCCACCTGTTCTGACCGAACCGCTCCGGAAACCTGTGATGATACCTGTGTGCCGATCTGCCAGTGTGACGAGGGCTACATTCTCAATGATGAAACATGCATCCCAGTGGAGAATTGCAACTGTACCTATAACGGCAATATCTATGGTCCAGGGGAGGAGTTTTGGACTGATGAAAGCTGCCGTAGTCGCTGCAAATGTAACCCCAGATTAGGGAGGGCTGTGTGCCTGCAGGATTCCTGTAAGGCCAGAGAGAGATGTGCCCTAGTTAATGGGAACTGGGGCTGTCATACCATCAGCTATTCCACCTGCATAGGAACTGGAGACCCTCACTACACCACCTTTGATGGAAAGAGATTTGACTTCATGGGAACCTGCATTTATCAAATGGCTGGAGTCTGCTCCAAGGACCCCACTCTCACCCCGTTTTTGGTCACAGTGGAGAACAACAACCGAGGCAGCAAGGCGGTGTCCTTCACCAAAGTGGTGACACTAGAGGTCTATGGCATGACCATCAGCCTGAGCCAAGAGCATCCACGCAAGATTAAGGTATATATGCTAGGCAACAAGAGAACATTGGGGGAACTGTTTACATACTATGCTGTGAGAGGACCAGCTGGTACAAGGGTAGGGAGTCATTCATTCATCACCAGTGGAATAGCGTGGGTTGTCAGCACCCGGGGCAAGGCAAGTAATTTGCGCCCCCTAACCCAAGGATTTGCGCCCCCTAACCCGTGGATTTGCCCTAACCCCAGATGTTGCACCCGGTGCGGCCGGCCCCCCCTGCACCCCCACGCTACGCCACTGTTCATCACCAGTCATTCTCCTCCCTCCACCCTTGCAGACTCGTTTCCCTGGCAACAGTTTAGGAATGGGAGCTGAAGAATTACTCTGTGCTGAGTGGCTGCTATGTTATATCTCATACACATGCAATGCTGGATGTCACTCAGCTCCTATCTAAAAGTGTCTCTGCAGCCATCTACATAGGGCCAAGAGGGGAAGAGGATGAGTGAGCAGGACTTTGTAGCTGCAATACAGCTGAGTGGCCGAAATGGCAATGCTGTCTGGGTTGTAGGCAGGATAGCTACCACCCCTGGCATCTGGTGCAGAGCCTGACCCGAGGGGAGCACAGTAGAGGATTTAGGAAGAGATGGCCAAGTCCGCCTAAAAGCCAGTGGAACATAGAGGCTCTGCCTTCATACAATAGATTTCTGTTTTAACTGTCCATAGGAGAAATGTGTTTTTCCTTGTCCTCATAATTTTAGCCCTCTCATCTGGCAACTAATCTCTTTCACCAGCTTCAAAACCCTGTATAACATAATTCTACATTTGTTCATCAGTTAATCACCATCCTTTTCTGATTTAACTGAAAATCCCTGGATGGTCACTTCCATGTTTTCCAGGTGAATGGAGTCTTTGTGGACCTGCCGTTCTCCTACGAAAATAAACTAAAGGTCTACATCAGCGGAGTCCATGGCTTCATCAAAACAGACTTTGATCTGAGAGTCAGTTTTGACTGGTACAGTTATGCCAGGGTCATTATTCCCAGCACTTACGCCAATGCTGTGTGCGGACTGTGTGGCAATGCCAACCAGGACCCCAGTGATGACTTTGCTATGAAGGATGGAGCTCAGACAACAGATGAAATCCAGTTTGCAGACAGCTGGAAGTTGAAGGAGGTCCCAGGATGCTCTGCAGGATGCAGTGACTGCCCAGTATGCAGTGAGGCAGAGAAGCAGACCTACAAGGGGGACAAGTTCTGTGGGGTCCTCAAGAGAAGGGATGGGCCGTTCAGGCAGTGCCATGAGACCATTGACCCAACACCTTACTTCGATGATTGCATTTTCGACACATGTCAGTACAAGGGTCATCATGACACTCTCTGCAGTGCCATCAGTGCCTATGTGACAGCTTGCCAAGCTCTGGGCATTGAGGTTGGGAAATGGAGGTCAGACTCTTTCTGCAGTAAGTATTACTTCCTGAATCTCGGTTTCGTTTTTGCTCCAGAAATGAGTGTGGGCATCCTCTGTGCAGATATTCTGAACAGACATAATGCATGGATTTCAGGGCATTTCAAGGGACCCAGACGACACCAGAAATTGGGCAAGCAGAATCATCCTGTTTCTCCATCTACGTGGGGAGCTTTCTTCAAGTGGCTACTGTGAGAGGGGGCTAAAATTAATGGCTTGTCTAGGTCCCTAAGCTCTTGGAGAAGGACCATAGCTTCACAGTAGAGCTTGTCCTTTATAAAGCTTGTCCTTTATATAGAGAAGATCTCAGGTTCAATCCCCAGGATCTCCAGGTACCACTGGGGGAGAACCATGCTTGAAATCCTAGAATATTTTTGCCAGTCAGGGTAGATACTGCAATCTAGATGGATCAGTGGACTGACTCATAGGAATGTAAGAAGAGCCTGATGGATCCGGCCAATGGCCCATCCAGTCCAGCTTCCTGTTTTTGCAGTCATCAGCCACACACCTATGGGATACTCAAAAGTAGGACTTGAATGCAGTAACATCTTCCCCACTTGTGATTCCCAGCAATATACACTGTCTCTGTGTCAGGAACTGGGCAGAGGAGAAATGGTGGAGACTGCCTCCCCATCCTGACCCCTCCAGGGAGGAGGAAGAGGAAGCCAGTATAGATTTACAACAGTGGTTTGAGGGAAGTCACGGCTCAGAGGCAGATGAGGGGAAAAGCTGGGAAATAATGGGAGAGGAGGAGGCAGGACCGCAATGGCAGCTGACTGACACTGTGTCTTTAGCAAGCATTCAAGACACCCCCCCCCCCATCTCCCAGAACCCGGCAAGCCTTAAAAGTAGGAGAGCAAAGAGCTCAAAGACAGAGGGCATGTTGCAGCACCCATAGAAGTGACGGATGAACAAGTGGGAGAGATGGGGGGGTGGAGATTCACTCGGGACAACACCATTATCCAAGTGGCTGGGTTTTATAGCAGCTCTGTGTAATAGTGAAATAAAAAAGGACGGTAAGAAACCTTTCATTTCCTTTATACCTTCCTGGGCAGCCAGCCAGGAGCCGCTGACAGCATCCCGACACTCTGACAGTAGAGGTACAATAGAGCCACAGTGCTTAGTAGCCATGGCTTGGCAGATACAAGGCAGTTTGTATCACAGTCATACCTTGGGTTGAAGTAGCTTCAGGTTGAGCATTTTCAGGTTGTACGCCCCGGCGACTCCAAGGTAACGGAGCATGTTACTTCTGGGTTTTGCCGCTCGTGCATGCGCAGACGCTCAAAATGACGTCACGCGCATACGCGGGTTGCGTTCGCTTCTGGATGCGAACAGGGCTCTGGAATGGATCCCGTTTGCACCCAGAGGTACCACTGTATATTACAATGGTCAGGGGGAAAGAAAATAACACACCTCTCTACTCATTCTCTCCTTCCAGGCTTTTCCTGTCCACGCAATTCCCACTATGAACTCTGTGGAAATGCCTGCTCTGATACATGTGGGAGCGTCTCCTCCCCAATAATGTGTGATGCTGCATGTACCGAAGGGTGTGCCTGTGATCCTGGATTCGTGCTCAGTGGGGATCAGTGCGTCCATCTTGCAGAGTGTGGCTGTGTGCACCAGGGCAGATACTACAAAAAGGGAGAGGAGTTTTATCCCAGTAGCTCCTGCCAGGAGAAGTGCCGCTGCCTGGACAATGGAGCCACCAAGTGCCAGCCGTTCTCCTGTGGAGCGCATGAGGAGTGCAGGGTGGAGAACGGCATCCAAGGGTGTCACCCTGCAGGATATGGTACAGCTATAGCACTTGGTGACCCCCTTTATATTTCCTTTGATGGACAAAGCTTTCGCTTCCATGGCTCCTGCACTTACACTTTTGTCAAAGTCTGCAGCACAGACCCTCGGCTACAGAATTTCTCCATTTTGGTGGAGAATGAGAAGCTTGGAAATGGACATCTTGCTCAGATAAGGAAGGTTGTGGTCTCTGTTCATCAGCACACTATTGTCCTTGAAAGGGGAAGGAAATGGATAGCTATGGTAAGTATGGGGCACTCATATCAGATTATTATTACTATTTGAAATAATAGGGACGCGGGTGGCGCTGAGGTCTAAACCACTGAGCCTCTTGGCTTGCTGATCGGAAGGTCAGCAGTTCAAATCCCCACAATAGGGTGAGCTCCCTTTGCTCTGTCCCAGCTCCTGCCAACTTAGCGGTTCGAAAGTAAACCAGTGCAAGTAGATAAATAGGCACCGCTGTGGCATGAAGGTGAACAGCATTTCTGTGTGCTCTGGTTTCTGTCACAGTGTCCCGTTATGCCAGAAGCGGTTTAGTCATGCTGGCCACATGACTCGGAAAGCTGTCTGTGGACAAACGCTGGCTCCCTCGGCCTGAAAGCAAAATGAGCACCACATCCCATTGTCGCCTTCGGGTGCACTCAACCGTCCAGGGGTCCTTTACCTTTTACCTATTATTTCAAATGAATAACATGTCCTTCTTATGCAAAGAGAGTCCAGGGCAGCTTGCAGTCATAAAATTACAGGAAAACCATTTGGTATAATAATTAAATTGCTTTTAAATAATGATGATATTTCTTTAGATCACTGGAATGAAAAACAGCATGTGCAAAAGGATATGTGTGTGTGTCTTTTGTATATGTGTGTGCTTGAGAATTTGTGTGTGCTCAGAACTGACCCCATGAATATGCTTCTCTCTTCTTTGCTGACGCAGGTGGATGAAGAATTCTGCACTTTGCCAGTGAATAGAGATGAGGGGAAACTCTGGATCACGCAGGAGGGGATCAATATAATTGTCCAGGCATCCTTTGGCCTCATAGTCCTATATGATACCTCTTCCTACGTCCGTGTGACTGTCCCCAGCACCTACCAGGGACACATGTGTGGTTTGGGTGGCAATTTCAATGGCGACGAGAGGGATGATTTCATGCTACCTAGTGGGGAATCCGCACAAACGGTGGATGAGTTTGGGGCCTCCTGGCAGGTCCCTCTGGATGGTGCCATCTGCTCCAATGGCTGTGGTGAGGAATGCCCCACTTTTGATACAGTCCAGACAGCACCGTATGAGAATGACGACTCCTGTGGAATGATCACATCTGAGACAGGACCATTCAAAGACTGCTCCTCATTAGTAAGCCCCTCGGATTACCTTGAGCAATGCCTGTATGACTTGACTGCAGCCAAAGGGGAGCAGGAGTATCTCTGCCGGAGCCTTCAAGCCTATGCAGCTGCATGCCAGTCTGCTGGAGTCAAGATTGGAGCCTGGAGAACAAAGTCCTTCTGCCGTAAGTTGGATGAAAAGGTTTCTTCATCTCTGCCTTTTGGGTTGTGAGTCTCTCCAATACCCAAAGTAGTATGAGCCTTTAATTGAGCTATGTTGGTTTCAGTGCTTTAATTGAGCTATGTTGGTTTCAAGTTTACTTGTCTTCTGCATTGTTTCCTCAAGCCTTTCTCTCCCATGTATCTTTCTATCCATGGAGAGGACACAAAATAGATGAGTATATTAAAACCCGATGTGAGGAATGTTCAGTTCTCAAGATGTTGCTGCACTACACCTCCCACCATCCCCGTGCATTGGCCATCCTTTCTGTGTCTGATGGGCATTGTAGTGGAGCGACATCTGGAGAAGGTTCCCCATCCCTGATAAGAAGCAACAAAGGATAAAGGAAAAGTGAGAGACAGAGCTTTGAGTTTTGGAAATCTAGAGACATCTTGCAGGGATTGCGTACCTCACTGGGTATCTGATGAGGGCAGTGGATTTCCAGCTTTTTACAAAGACTTTGCTGTCTCTGACTTCACCTATGCTTGACGTGCATATTTGTAAAGAAACCCAACTATTATTTAAAAGCCATAAGCCTTCGGTGACCTCTCCTCCAAAGGAAACCAAACCCAGGTCAGTGCTGTTCCTGGAACTTCTGGTAACTTAGGGAAGTGGTATGTGCCTGTATAACAACACAATACAGAGAATAGAAAATAGCTGAAAAGAAAACCTGCTTCTTAAGAAGACTCTTTCCTATTTTATGTAATGAAGAATGCCTGGTAAACATGGCTTTGATTTGTCTTCTCAGCCCTCACCTGCCCGGCCAACAGCCACTATGAGACTTGCGCTGGATCTTGCGATTTCACCTGTGCCAGCTTGTCCACTGTTGTGCAATGCTCAAAGAAATGCTTTGAAGGCTGCCAGTGCAATGACGGCTACGTGTCTGATGGGGTTGCATGTGTGCCTATGAACAAATGCGGCTGTGTGCATAATGGTCTGTACATTAAGGTAAGGCCAGCTTTGCTGGTGGAGCCTCATGAACGTTGAATGAAAGCTGGTGTGCCTATGGTACAAGGATTTGCTGGAGTTAGATCACTGTCTTTTTCTATTCCAACATGTAGATCTTGGAAGAACAGCATGCTAATTTTCACAAATAAATAAAATAAACAACAACAAAAAAGCAGTGTATTTGAATGTTCAGTCTCTTTTCCAGCTCTCACAGCTATGTCCCTTTGTCTGGGATTTCCTTACAGATTGGAGAGGACATCTTCTCAAGCAACTGCACGGAAAAAATAACTTGCAATGCCACAGGTCAACTTGTTTATGAGAAAACCAGATGCCAGGCTGAAGAGATATGCACGCTTAGAAATGGAGTGCGCAGCTGTGAAAGCAAGGAATACCAGTGCAAACTCACTCCAGGAGCCCAACTCTCTACCTTCGATGGTGCTTCGCACAAGTATCTCTGCAGTGGGGTTTATGACATTGCCACCGTTTGTGATGAAAGTGTCCCCTACTGGTTCAGGGTGTCAGTGAGCATCGGAAAGGACAGTGACGATGTCTTGGTAGTTGGGAGAGCGGTCCATGTTTTCTTCCAGAATGCATCCATCACTCTTAAAAGGGACCACAGGACATGGGTAAGAGAAAGTCAGGAGGAACAATGTGTTAAGATCTGAGAGCCATTAGTAAAGTATTGGGCTCGATTGCTGTCCCCTCCCGTTCCTGCACAGCCAGGAAGAGGAATAAACCTTGATTCAGTTGTATGTCCTGCTGTGCCTGGCCTCTCATTATGTACTAATTGGGGATCAATATATTTCTGTTTAAGAAAAAGATTATCGGCAATTGCAAAACATGCCAATTTCAAACGATGGGTGATGAATGGCTTTTTTAAAATGAATCTCAATTCTTGGTAGTGAAAATTGCAGGTGAATTTATTCCTTCTCCTGAATGAATGTGGGGAGAAGAGGGTAACACTTCAACATGAGGCTTAAAAGATCTGAGCACAGTTTAGCATTACATGGGAACTGGTCCAGTGTGGGAGGGATGTGCTGATTGCTTATGCCAGGGCTGTAGATCCAGAACCGCTGAGAAACCCTCATTTTTTAAAGAAGCATTTCTTCTTTATTGTAATCAAGTGTTGTGCTTGCTTCCTCATCCAATGCATGGACTGATGGGGCACCAGCAGATTCTGTGCCTCAGAGTCGCCCAATGATTCTGTGGAAGGATCTCTGCAGCGTTGACATTTGCTCTTTTGCTCTGCAGCAGTGCTAAAGCGAATCAATGGGGAGAATTCATAATCAAATAAGACTTTTGTTCTCAGAACTTTTCATCTCATCTCTCTAAGACCAACTTCTGTGGGAATTCAAAGGCAGCATCCATTGGCAGTTTCTCTTCATTGTATTCATTTAATATTACCTGAGCTAGAGCATGCAACTTCCGTTTATTCATAATACACTCCAGTGTTTTTTGACTTCCAGCTGCAAAGTTTGACAGCCTCTAGGGTGTTCCATCTGATAGCATGCGGGGCTGGCGTGGATTTTGGTTCTCAGGCTGCTGCTGGCTTCTTGGCCTTCACTCGGCGCCAGATCTCATGTCCCGTTCTTTATGTGTTCCAGGTAAATGGACGCCTGGTAAGGCTGCCATACAGGATTTCCCAAGCCATATCTGTGAGCGAAACTCAGGACGGGATCCTAATTAACCAGGCCTCTCAGGTGCAGGTTCACCTTCGCTCTGATGGGGAGGTGACAGTGGGAGTCAAGAAGACCCTCGTGGGAAAGCTGTGTGCCCCATGCGGAAACTTCAATGGGAACAGCTCTGATGACTTGAAGCTGCCCAATGGGATGGTCGAGACAAACATTGCTGAGCTCCTACATGCCTGGGAGGCCAAAGACTTCTAATATTAGTAAGATTGCTGTGACTGTATTATTATTATTATTATTATTATTATTATTATTATTATTATTATTA
>JAXCMG010000016.1:2772857-2788009 GCA_034642415.1 Podarcis siculus
CTCTCTCTCTCTCTCTCTCTCTCTCTCTCTCTCTCTCTCTCTCTCTCTCTCTTTTGCCCCAGAGCCTTTCCTGCTTTCACCCATTCATCATCTACTGGAGGAGGCTGTTTCATAGCCCAAGCCTAGTCATGTTTATTCAGAATGATTTCAGCTGGAGTTGCTTTCACATATGTATGTTTAGAGTGGCAGAGGTTGCACATCACAATACGCCTGAATTTCTGGCTTGTTGTGGTTTATATCAAAAAGAGGATGTGGGTGCCCATGGTCCAGTCACTCCTGCTTTGCTTTCCCACTGGTGAGAATGGGGTTAACCAGCCAGAAAGTCTGGGCTTCTTATTAACGTTCAAATCAGGGATTGTGGTTTGTTGCTCCCACACTAAGTAAGAGAACGACAAGTCATGGTTTGTGTTTGGCTAGTGGTTGTGGCTTACTGGAGAACAACAAACGTTGACAGCTGAATTGGATGTTATAGGAAGTCAAAGTTTCCTGGTTTATTTATCCTGCTCAAGCCAGCAGAGAGTAAAGTTGGAGCAACTGGGCACCAGAACACCACCTGCTCACAATATACTATGATGTGAACATGTCTCTCCTACATTGGTCTCTACAGCCACAATGTATTCCCCTGGGTGTGGGCCCAGCCAGTGTTCATTGGCCAGCTGGGCCTGACCCCCAGCGAATGTCCACAGGTTATTGGTTGGCAGCCCCATTGTAGCCCACCCAGCTGCCAGATCACTAGGCTGGCCTGTGGTCTGGTCCCAACACTGCCCACCTTCAAAGGTGTGCAGACATGTCAGCATGAAGACAACCTTTGCTTTTGGGCAGTATAAGCCAAAACAGTATAGGCTGTGTAAGCCAGCGTATAGGATCAAGGTATAAGCCTTTTAAAATCTCCTTTCTTTGTGAACTCCAGAACCGCTGCATCCTGGAATGATTCCATGCTCATTTCCCACCCTCTTCTCTGACCTGGACCTATCTCCTGAGTCCAACACACAAAGCAGAGTGAAGGGACGCCATTTTGTTCAGCGTAATCACAGGAGCAGTGAAATTATTCTAAACCATCACATTCTTGCTTGCCTCAGCCCCCTGGATGCTGCTGTATGGAAAAGAATATTATTAATGCTCCTGCAAACCGAAGAAGAAAATATCAGAAGCCATAAAATTCTCAAACTGTGAACTTACTGCTACTATCTACTGGAATGGATAATTTTGTCCCAAGAGCACCATTTCTGGAACATTACGGCATTTCAAGGGCAATAGCAAATATCTGAATGCAATAAAGGAGAAAAGTTAGCCTCCAAACAACAGAAGTAAAATAGTCTGGAGCTATTAGTAGCAGTGCAGAAAACCGCAAAGACTTTTAATGTTTTGTGTTCTTTTTTTTAAAAAAAAATTGTTATTTGATTTTACAAATTCATTCACATCCAAAATAAAAAATAATGAAAATTACACAAGATTCTTCAGAGTCTCGAGATTTCCCCCCTCCCCTCCATGGGTTCTTTGGTTAACTTTTTCAACTGCATACCATAAATCCTCCTAATTTTCAGGCCTCCATTGTATCCAAAGTCTATGTAACATTACAAGAGTTATTTAAGGCCTTCCAAAGAGTTCAGATATTTACAGTAGTCTGTCAAATATAATGTAAATTTCTCCCATTCTTTGTTGAAGTTTTGATCCTCCTGGTTTCTGATTTTCCCAGTCATTCTCGCCATCTCTGCATAGTCCAGTAGTTTAGTCTGCCAATCCACTCTCTAGGGACCTTGTTGTCTTTTCAACTTTTAATGTTTTGGGTCTCCTTGGGGCCGCAAGGCCTTCAGCTGCTTTGTTCTGATTTTCCACAAAAATAACACATGACAGCAAATTGCCTGCTAAATGATTACCACTGTTTGTAAACAGGCTGTAATTCCATTTAAAAAGAAATCATTGCTAAAAACGTAATCATTTTTATTAACTGTATTTGCATACAAGAAACAACAGATAGTTTTAAAATGTGTTTTAGTTTCAGAAGATGCATGGACCTCAAAAGAGGTATTCCCTTCCATTCGGGAGAAGCAGCAGACCTCTGCTGAGGTGATGCCTGCCACCCATAGATTTATTGGGACTTAGATTAAAAATAATTAACATTTTAAACTCTTTTTTTTAATGACATGATTAATTGGAGGCACATTCTTAATTCAACAAATGTGTTGTGAATACCTCCACATGTGGTGGGAGTGCCTCAAAATCCAACTCTTCCGGCCATCAATCATACAAGAAATATGCAAAATAACTAAGCAAGTATTAGAAGTCACCCCAGAACTGGCCCTACTAAACATCCCACTCACATCACAAAGAGCTCATAACCCACCTACTCTCAGCACCCAGAAGCATCATAGCCAGACACTGGAGAGACCTGTCAGGAGTAAGCATGGACCGAACCAATGGCATCACATAGAAACAGCCTTATTAGAAAAACTAATAATTTTCACTACAGCCAATCAAAGACAACCAACCACACTCTAGGCCTAGGCCACCCTCAACCTCTCTCATCACCAAAGAAATACAACAAGCGAATAATAAAGAGAATCCACACAAGTGACACTGACACAAAACCCCACACATACACTAAGTAGAATAGAAGCATTGCCACTCTACACCACCCCCTCTCATTGCCCCCTCCACCTCTTCTCCCCTTTTCTTCCTAATGTAACACTAATAAAACTGATCTGTAGAAAATGCACCTTGGGGGAAAAGACAAATGCACATACTTTTGTAAACTGAGAAATCTTTAATAAAAATATATGAAAAACAAACAAATATGTTGTGAAGTATTGTGTAGATCCCAAATGGTTGTTTCGAATGCCAGTCCTACTCAGTACATGCCCATTGAAGTTAATGGACATGACTAACTTAGATCCTTTAATTCCAGTGGGTCTACTCCAATTTCTAATAACAAAACCAGACACCTTCATCTGTCCCAGCTGCAATAAAGAATATATCCCCTGTATTGGTCCAGTGTTTTGTCCAACTATGCTTTCCTTGCCTGTTGTGATCCTACTTAGGGTGACTCAGCTCAGCCCTACTGAATGTGACTTTGCTTTTCTGGATGAGGCCCCCGTCCTTCTAGCAAGTAAGGATGTTGATGGACATAATTTCCTTTCCACTCTGTATTTATCACTTGCAGCACTGCTACTGTGCATCTTCCACAAAAGCAGTGCTATTTTTCTAGAAAAAGGGGTGCTGGAACTCACCAAGAACAGCTCCCTTGTTCTCTCTCTATTTTTTTTTAAATAATTTTTATTATTTTTTCATTAATAACAATCCAATGGAGGCCACATGAATACAATGCCAAATCATGCCAAATCACAATACAATCAAAAGTGCCAATTAAACAGTTCCGAATTAAACATTTTTGGATGACTTCCCGTGTTCCGGCTAGCAGGAGTTGATGTTATTCCTTGATCCTGTGCCAATTCTCTTAATTAGTCCAAGTTCCACAATTCTGATCTTACTCCTTTGTTCTAGCAGCCACTTATGTAATGACTATTGATTGTATTTTTATAAATCCATATCCATTAACTTGCAGAGGAAACTTATATCCTGTAGCTGTGTGAAATATTTGTTTACCTTCTTCTTTTCTTCATGTTGCAATCAGTCAACTTTCTTCAACATTGCCCCTCCTTCGAGAACTCATTTATAAGTACGCCACAACTTCTCTTTTTTTTCCAAGTATAGATATTTATTGATTTTTCAAAAGAAAAAACACGCAAAGAAACAAAAAGGGAACCGCATACAATACAACGGTACACAAAATACAACCACGAAAACCGCAAAAAAAGGGAACAGTGTACACAATAAAGAATTTTCACTTATAATTTTACATTGTCATCTCTTTTTATGGACTTCCTTCAGCTCGTCCGTAAATCTTCCGTAATAAGAATCAACATTACGCATTACCTAGTTTGTATTGCCATTGTACATTTCTCTTCCTCCGTTTTCATTAGACAGTACCTCTTAGTCTTTCACAGTGCTTCTCTGAATCCCCTTAACGTTATTTGCCCTTTACTGATACGTTCCAGGTAATCTACATATTTTCCCCATTCCTTGATGAACTTTTGGTCTCTTAGGTGTCTAATCTTTCCCGTCAACCTGTCCAAGTCCGCGTAGTCTAATAACTTTATTCTCCACTCCTCTGTCGTTGGCATTTCCTGATTTTTCCATTTTTTAGCTAGGATTATCCTTGCTGCTGTAACTGCATAATATACAAATTTATGATCTTTCTTTTTTATTTCATTCCCTAATATCCCTAACAGGAAGACTTCAGGTTTTTTTGTAAACGTATATTTTAAGACCTTCTTTAACTCCGTGTATATTTTTTCCCAGAATTCTCTCACTTTCCCACACTCCCACCACATGTGGTAAAAGGAGCCCTCTTTCTCTTGGCATTTCCAGCATTTGCTATCTATTTTGTACATTTTCGATAGTTTCACAGGTGTTATATACCACCTGTAAAACATCTTCATGACATTCTCTTTCACCGTTATACACGCCGTAAAGTCCAGACCCTCTTTCCACAAATTCTCCCAGTCCTCAAATTGTATGTTATGACCCACGTCTTTAGCCCATCGAATCATTACTGTTTTGACTTCCTCATCTCCCAGGTTCCAATCCAAAAGCATCTTATACATTTTAGATATTATTTTCACTTCATTGTTTATAATTTCTGTCTGATATTTTGAGTCTTTATCTGTGTACCCTCTGTCTTTATTCTCTTTTCTAAACATCTCATTGACTTGGAAGTACTGGAGCCAATCATATACAAGCTCCTTGACCTGCTCATATGGCTTTAGTTTCCATTTCCCATCTTCTTTCATTAGCAGTTGACCATATGTTGCCCAGTCAGTTCTCATATTAATTTTCTTAACACTCAATACCTCCAGGGGTGAGAGCCAGTGCGGAATTCTAGGCTCTAGTATGTTTTTATATCTTTCCCATATTTCAATGAGTGGCCCCCTGAAGATATGGTTCTCAAACCCTTTGTGTACTCTCCTCTTACCACACCACAAGTAGGCATGCCAGCCCCACCTATTGTCAAAGCCCTCCAAATCGAGTAACTCCTTATTCACTAATTTGACCCAATCCTTTATCCAACAGAGGCATGATGCCTCGTAGTACAATCTCAAGTCTGGCAGGGCCACAACTTCTCTATTTTGCTTTGAAACCGAAAGCAATCCAGGGCCCAGCCGAGACTTCTGGATCACTTCCACTGTTTATCTCCTTGTTTCTTCTAACAAGCTGGCATCTCACCAAAACTGTAATAAATCAAAACTAGAGCTCTCTTTGGGTGGCGCTGTGGTCTAAACCACAGAGCCTAGGGCTTGCCGATCAGAAGGTCGGTGGTTTGAATCCCTGCGACGGGATGAGCTCCCGTTGCTTGGTCTCAGCTCCTGCCAACCTAGCAGTTTGAAAGCACATCAAAGTGCAAGTAGATAAATAGGGACCGCTCCGGCGGGAAGGTAAATGGCGTTTCCGTGCGCTGCTCTGGTTCGCCAGAAACAGCTTAGTCATGCTGGCCACGTTACCAGGAAGCTGTATGCCAGCTCCCTCGGCCAGTAAAGCGAGATGAGCACCACAACCCCAGAGTCGTCCACGACTACACCTAACGGTCAGGGGTCCCTTTACCTTTTAGAGCTCTCTTTAGTTGGCAATGTTACAAGTCATCACAGAATTTCACACAGTCTGTTCTTTCAAGCATTCCGTAAAAGAAAACCATAAGTTCTTGTTAAATCCCTCTGCATTCCATACATAGCTGTAATCCATTAGTAATTTCACTCCATTAATTCTTTTTCAGTGAAGGCTTGCCGATTCATAGCACAGCAAAAAATAATGTAAAGACAGAACAACATAGCACTTACATAGCATTCCAATTACGATGACAAGAGTGCTCTCCAGATCAAAACCTTGGCACTCAGTGGCTGATTCATTTTGCAGGTTCTCTTTCTCTTTCTTCCAAAACATGTATGTTTCTGAAGTCCAAATTCAGATATATCTTAGAAGAAACAGATACCTCTGCTCATGGCGACCACATTGGGGAGCTTCCAATAGATGCATTCACCCTGCATCCCTGCCCCCACATTCCGTCAGAGTGAGAGGCAGTTATCGGATGATCTGCGAGAGAAAGCTCTCTCCCCCCCCGACCTGGGAGGGGGGGCTTGCAAGGATAATTACTCCCAAATTATCCTTAATTAACTGCATGGCTGGCATCCGCTACCATGGGATTGGCAGTTTGCCATGGGGGCTGCGCCAGAAGCCCTCCCTTGTTCTCTTATAATGGCAATGGTGCCCACCCAAGAGGTGCCAGAACTTGAGTTCAGGCTGGAAAAAAAGCCCTGCACAAGAGCCCTGTTATTTGTCTTACATAATTATGGAAGTTCCTTTGTAATTACCTTATCAAAGTCCATTCAATGAAAAGAAAGGCAATGCAAATGGGGAAAAATACATAATCAATTATATATCACTTTCAGACTCAAAGCAACAGCAGCAGCAAACACCAGTCATGTCTGCTGGATTGATTTCTCTTCCAGCTATCACCATCATTTTCTTTATAAGCTGCTTTCCCATCGCTAAAACTATGTTGAAGGTGGCTTACAGCAGAAAAAGATTTACATAATTACAAAAGTAGCCATGAAATAAATAAGACACAGCAAAAAGTACACAACAAAATCGAACCATTTCCATATAAATCATAACAAGACTTAAAAATAAAAGAATATATATAAATAACAATAATATATCAATAACTCCCTCAATAATACCCCAGCCCAAGAGTCTGTTGAACAACCTCAGCTTTTGTAGCTGTGGTCAGTCAATGCCCTGCCCTCCCAGACCAGGTGGGAAAAGGCTAGCAAGGCAGGGAACAGATCTTCCAGGACTCGCAGGTAGGATGGTTGATGGATATAGGATGAATAAGCGAAAATTAGCAATTTCAACTGCCATTTTGTCAGATTTCTCCAACAGGCAGGCCCAATACATTTTTGCACCTGAGGCGAACTACAGAATCACGCCTCTCCCACCCTTCAGTTTAGGATGCATAGTTGTCAACTTTTCCCTTTTCTTGCAAGGAATCCTATCCGGAATAAGGGAATTTCCCTTTAAAAAAGGGAAATGTTGACAAGTATGTTAGGGTGAGATGCAGGTGATGGTGTGGAAGAAATTTGCTTTACCTGAAAAAAGTGCAAAGCCAGACTTCTGAGCACTACTCCAGTGCACACCACTCTGTAGCCAGCACACAATGAAGCACCCAAAAGTCAAGCTGTAGTGTTTTGTGCCCTCAGGAACTTTCAAGACATCACACACTTTTAGCATTCCAATTTTCAGACCCACCCCACCTACCCAATGCACCAAATAACACGCTCAGATATCAGGTTCAAATCCCAGCTTGTAAAGCTCACATGTTCGCCTTGAGCCAATTGCAACCTCAGCCTAACCTAGACCACATGATTATTGCGAGGGGGGAAAATGTGCAAGCGAAGGCACCCTCTCCATGAGCTGCTTCTCTCCCCTGAGCCACAAGAGAGGCAGCTGACAGGCAGGGAGTAGGCAAGCAGCAAAGGATGTGCACAGGAGAGCTCACAGGCAGAGGAAGAGGCAGCTATGGCAGAGGCAGCAATGGGTGGATCTGCTGCCACTCACAGGGGGTCTAGATCTGCCACTGAAGCAGCATGCTTCATTCTGTGTCATGCAAAACATCCCTGATAGTAAATAGCACTGATTTTAACCCAGGCTTCCCGGACAGCCTTAAGCTGAACTGGGCACAGCCCAGAGAACATGCAGTTAGCTCCACATGCCCAGTGGTGCATTGGCCTTCCTCTTTTGCAAACAGCAGTCTCCAGTTCCCAACTCAGAGAAGTTTCAAAAGCAGTCTTGGATATGGAGATAAGCTGTTCAAAGCGGGAAACTAAAATGTCCCATTGAACTGTTCCCTGAACTAGCTCTCTGGATTTTGGCCGAAAAGAGCATTCCAAGGTCAGTTTCACTTTCTTTTTTCTGATTATGAAGAAAATTCCCAGAGGTCAAACTCTACTTCTCTGGAATTTCTGCCTGGCAGTACATCTGCCTGGCAATAAGATCCACAACATGTTAGTTTCCTATCCAAACAACAAGTCAGGTCAAGGACACTTCGGTCTTCTACCCCTGAGCAACAGAACTGCACAAACAGGAAAAAGCTTGCTGTCTAGCTTGCCAGGTTTTGTTGATAGCAAGTACCATAATTCTTACAGAATAATGTCTAGATAAAGCTGCCTCTTTCATTGATGTCCTGCTAATTATGAAGAACAGCAAACAGGAGAAAAAGTTTGGCTTCACCTATTTCAGTATTCAAATACATTTTAGAAACATTTGTTAAATGCTAACCTATAAGGCACATTGCCCAATCCAGCCAGTTGCATTTTTTTCTGGGGCTGAGAGGATAGGCAAAGGTTCTCTGTTTTTTTATTTGACTCTTGCATTTTCCCAAAGCCCAGCCCTTATGGACTGTTGCTGCTTTCCTAATAGTTAATTGGGAGATGGGCTTTGACTCCTTCCGCCTATAAAAAGGGAAAGAGCAGCTGAGAGAAAAGGAGAGAGAACCAAATTCTTCTTCATCCAGCCAAGACAAGCTTACTTAGGGGCACAAGGTAAGATATTGTTTTGAACAGTGCCGTGTGATTCTAATCAGCTGCTGATCAAGGGAAGGATCTGTCTGAGATAAACAAGGTTCCTTCTTGCCTTTTGTGCTTTTGGTGCCACTAGTATAGTGGTGGATGAATTTCTCAATTTTTATTTCTCTTTCCTTTCTTTTAGAAAAAATCTACACGAAAGGTTTTATTTTAATGCAATTTCCCTCGAATATACATACGCTTGAATGCAGTTCTGCCTAATATACATTTCCCTTAATGCAGTGCACTTTTGTATCTTATTTTCACTAATATATGCTATTCTTATGCACACTTTATCCAAGTATATGCATTTTTGTACATGCCCCTTAGCTAGAGAAGTGCAAAATTCAAATTGTGCTTTGGTTCATGTATTGTTTTGGAGAGTGACAATTTAGTCACCCATAAATGAGAACTGAATGGAACTTCTCCCCTATCCCTGCACTGGTACTAGTTAGTCCAGAAGACATTTAACTGAAGAGGGGCTGCAGGGGGTGGGCGGGCCTTCAAAAAGCAGCTTAAGGGGAAATAAGATCTGCTAGCTCTGATTGCTGTATCTTCTGCTTTGCTATTCATGTGATCCCGTCCCTTTGATTTTCTCCTGATTGGTTTCTCTCTTAAACCAAGCTTTCTGCTTCTAATTTTATTTTAAATGACGTCTGGGTGCAAGCCTCTCTGGGGTGAGCCACCAAGAAAACTTTTCTCTGGTCACCATTTGCTTTAGCACAGATAGTGAGGGCTTAGAAGACTTTATCTGAGAAGAGGCAGAACAAAGTTGGGCAAAGTAGTCCTTCAGGAATGCCTCTAGGTTCCAAACTGTTTGGTGCTTTAAAGGCAAGCTGCACTACTGGAATTGTTCCACAAACCAGACTGGGAGCCATTGTGATTGGTTACACACAGCCACAATACGTTGCCATCTGCTGAGCATGGTGGCTTAATTTTGAACCAACTCCAGTTCCCATCCAGTGTCTGAAGGCAACTGTTCATGCAACACATTGCAGTAGGTTAATGAATCAGAGGCATTTTTAGGGCAGGATGACTGGTTTGGACGCACTGGGTTGCAGGTGCCGGGGGGGGGGCAGGGCACGGATCCGCAACAATGATGTCAAATTGAGCATGAGAGGTAGGGGGCACCGAATCTCAGCACCACAAAGGGCGCTGCTGAAATTTGAGAGCCCAAAGTTTGCCGCTGAATGAACGCTTGGCGGATAGTGTTCTGAAAAAGGACTGTTACAGGACAGTTCGCACTCTTGCTAAGTTTCTGAAAAGTTATTGTTGCGACTGCATAGTTGGAAGTTCCCAGTAGAATTCAAAGCAGTGCTATGTGAATATCCTATCAGTGCAAGGATTTCTGCTTGTGCAATGGAACATTCTCCCCCTCTCCTGCCCCTGCCCCATCCCTCACAAATCTGTTTTAGGCATTCATCCAAACCTCTAGGGCAGATTTGTGGGGAGGAGGGGAGAGTTTGGTTGCACAAGCATAAATCCGTGTGGCGACGGAGCAAGTGCTTTGGAAACTGCCCTGCGTTTTGTGTTGTAGGAAAGGCAACGTGGTCAGATTTGTATTTAGAGTTGCATAAAACAATCTGTCTTACTTCTTTCCTGTATTCTTTTGCAGCTATGGCAATGAGGTTATTGTTCCTCTTGACTGGTCTGGCACTATTGAGTGGTAAGTAAACCGGACCAAAGGCCACCTCCTCATTTTGGGGATGGCCAGTAAGGGAGCATGCACTTTCATATGGCCTGGCACGGTGAAAATTTACTACACAAATGGATGTGAAAACGGGATGCTGGTATTCATTCAGTATGAGCCACTTCCTTAAGAGTTATTTAATTTTTTTAAAAAATATTTCTTGTATAGAGCTACATAGTCATCACTGAAAGACATGTGCATTAACCGTCCCCTCTTATTGTTTATGTCGGGACGCGGGTGGCGCTGTGGGTAAAAGCCTCAGCGCCTAGGGCTTGCCGATCGAAAGGTCGGCGGTTCGAATCCCCGCGGCGGGGTGCGCTCCCGCTGCTCAGTCCCAGCGCCTGCCAACCTAGCAGTTCGAAAGCACCCCCGGGTGCAAGTAGATGAATAGGGACCGCTCCGGCGGGAAGGTAAATGGCGTTTCCGTGTGCTGTGCTGGCTCGCCAGATGCAGCTATGTCACACTGGCCACGTGACCCGGAAGTGTCTCCGGACAGCGCTGGCCCCCGGCCTCTTGAGTGAGATGGGCGCACAACCCCAGAGTCTGTCAAGACTGGCCCGTACGGGCAGGGGTACCTTTACCTTTAACTTTACTTATTGTTTATACAAATTTGTTGCACCATGAAGGGAATACTGGCTGCCAACATGGGGCTCAAACCCATGGGCCTGAGAGTAATAGTCTCACATTCTACCAACTGAGCTATCTCTCACGACAAGCCTGGGCCCTAGTTTCATGAGAGAGGGAAGTAAATTTCACTATCCACTTACTCCATGTGATTATTCAGATGCTCATAGCTGTATGGGGTTCTTCCCCAGTATATATTATTCCAAATGTGGCCACACCATTCCATATATATTTGTGAATGGTACTTGCGATACTATTTTTGATCTGTTTCTATTTTCCTCCTCTCAGGGCCGTGTACAGCAAGTACCCGAGGAAAGGAATTTGTCACAGCCTTCATGCTCAACATCAAACAGAATCAACGCAATACTAAGCTCGAGTTGCTCATCACTGGGTACCATCCTGCAACCACCGTCACGGTCACATCAAACAAAGCTACATTCCAGAACACTGTTCCTGTCAATGAAGGGGAAACTGTGTCCATTAAGCTTCCAGCTTCCACAGAGATGGTGGGGACAGACACCTCTGACAGGGCTGTGGTGATCCGAGCAAACCATGACATCTCTGTCTTTTCCCGCAGCCACAAGGACTATTCAACTGGTGCCATGGTAGTGTACCCAGTCGAGCAGCTGGGCACGTTGTATTATGTGGTAACCCCAGTGGGTGAAATGGCAGACACTTTCAAGGAGTTTGCGGTTGTGGCCTATCAAGCAGCCGCTAGGGTCGACATCCATTTGACGGGGTCTGTGACATTCAAAGGACGTGTTTATCCCGCTGGGAGCATTCTGGTTGTTAACCTCAAGGCCTTCCAAGCAATCCAGCTGCAAAGCTTGCAGGATCTATCTGGCACCAAGGTTGAATCAAGTGGACCTGTGGCTGTCTTGAGTGGGCACAGCTGTGCCAAAAACCACACACACTGTGACCATGTTGTTGAGCAGCTCCTGCCCGTTTCACGCTGGGGTGCCGCCTTCCTTGTGCCCCCAGTGTCCTTCCAGAGCAGATACGATATGGCATATATCGTTGCATCCCGAAACACTTCAATCACATATCAATCCGGACCCACAGCAGGAAATTATAATATGAGGGCTGGAGAAGCTATTCAGTTGAGCATCCAGCCCTCTCGGGCACTTTACATCTCAGCTGACAGAGGAATCCAAGTCCTTTTCTTCTTTGCTGGTGCATCAAGAGGAAGGATGATCTATGACCCATTCCTCATCAATATTCCTCCACTGACAAGCTACTGTAGGTCATACCGCATTGAGGGAATGGCCGGGTTTGATAATTATGCAGTTATTATAGCCAAAACCTCAGAAACCGGCGAGATCACATTAGAGAAGAGGGCCGTTGAAAACATCCAGTGGAGACCAATCCCGGCCACAGAATACTCCTCTGCTCAGCTAAGCTTGGGCAGAAAAGCTAGTTCCCTCTCCCTGGAGCACCCCAGCACTCCTTTTGGACTCTTCATTTTTGGAGGCTCATTCCGCGATGGCTATGGCTCCATAGCTCTTTGCTCATCTGGTAAGTATTGAATAGGCTGCTGGGGAATGAACAAATAGTTGACAATAGTCTTTTGAGACTACAATTCCCATCATCCCTGACCACTGGTCCTGCTAGCTAGGAATCATGCAAGTTGTAGGCCAAAGACATCTGGAGGGCTGAGGTTGAGGAAGCCTGGTCAGGACTCTTGGATAGGCGCACTTGCAAAAAAATCTGTGTTGTTTTTCTGCCTCAGAAATGCCCCCCACAGCCACTGCTTCTCCCTTCTACTGCAACTCTTTTCTTTTCCTGCCCTATTCTTGACTGTAATCTGTATGTGGCTCCTTCACTTTGGAATCCCACAGAGTAAATTATTGCCACATTTGAACTAGGGATGGGGGGAGAAATTCAATTTGATCACATTCAAAGATGAACCTACATAATTTACACTTTCCGGAACAATACATGAACCAGAACGCAACCACCCATTGAAATCCATACATGTTTACAAAAATGCATAGGGTAAAGTGTGCACAGAAGTGTACACATGCTTTTGGTGACACAATATCATTCACAAAACCTTCATTTGTAGATAGGTTCTGTGGAAAATGTGACCAAATTTATATAATAATACTAAGGGTGAAAAAAGTGCAGTGAGCTGTCCAAACAGTTGCCACAAATATTCCCATGCCACAAAAGCACAAACGACATAAAAATAAGGCTAATGTCACAATTTGAAGACTGCTAATTGGAGCCCATCTGGCAGTTCCTGTTTGTTCCCAGTTTATTTCCTGTGCCACTGGGCTACAATGAATTAAAGTGCTGGGACACAAAACTACAAGCCAATATGTCAATAGAAAAATGTTCCTCAGAAGTGAAGGAATTATGAATGACTACCGTATTTTTCGCTCTATAACACGCACCCGACCATAACACGCATGTAGTTTTTAGAGGAGGAAAACAATAAAAAAATATTCTAAATGAAACAGTGGATGTATGATTTTTGTGGTTCATGCTGTGGCCACAGACATGTGATCTGATGGTGAATTTGGGGTGACCCAGTGCAAAAATCCTGAGGATCCATGTGGATCCGTGCTTTGTAACCATGTTTTAAGTGGGGAGGGGAGGAAAAGCACTCAAGGGACAAGGAACACGTGTGGGGTGTGTGGAGAAGGATGCTGCTAATAATGAAGAAGAGATGTATAAAGGGAGAAGGCTCCTCTCCTCTCCCGCTTTGCTCCTTTAAAGCAAGCAGGCTCTGCTTTTCTCTCTCCTCCCCGCTCATCCCCGGCTTAGCGAGCTGAAAAACTTTGCTGCTATGTAGCGAGCTGAGTGGGGAGGAGAGAGGGACAGAGAGCCTGCTTGCTTTAAAGGAACCAACCGGACAGGAGCCGCTTACACTCATGTAAGCGGCTCCTCTCCTCTGCCGCTTTGCTCCTTTAAAGAAGCAGGCTCTCTGTCCCTCTCTCCTCCCCACTCAGCGGCTCTTCTCCCGCTTTGCTGTTTCAAAGCGAGCCACGGAGGAGGGAAGGAAGGGGAACCATGGATCCTCTGCTCACGACTGCCGCAGATCCCCCCGCCATCCATAGGCATTCCCTCCATAACATGCACAGACATTTCCCCTTACTTTCTAGGAGGAAAAAAGTGAGTGTTATGGTGCAAAAAATACGGTAATTGTTGTAAGCCTCCCAGAGTGGCTGGGAAAACCCAGTCAGATGCGCGCGGTATAAATAAATTATTATTATTATTATTATTATTATTATTATTATTATACTGAGAACTCACCTGACCATTTTTTTTTAATCAGTGTTTGATCCAGACACAACTGTGGCTCCATTATCCTGCCCTGAGAACAGCCACTTTGAGGCCTGTGGAAGTGCCTGCCCAGCCACCTGCTCTCACAGAACTGCTCCCTCTGAGTGCACAGAGACCTGTGTGGAAATCTGCCAGTGCAATAGAGGCTACGTCCTCAGTGCTGAGAAGTGCATCCCAGTGGAGAGCTGTGCCAACACTTCTATGGGTATGAACTGCAATGCAGGGCGGGAGTTCTGGGCTCATGAAGACGGCCAGACTCTCTGCAAGCCTTACGCCAAATTACATAGGGAGTATAACATTTGACTGCTGAGACCATATAGCACCAGTCTTGAAAGACCTACATTGGCTCCCAGTACATTTACTAGCACAATTCAAATTGTTGGTGCTGACCTTTAAAGCCCTAAATAGCCTCAGCCCTGTATACCTGAAGGAGCATCTCCACCCCCATTGATCAGCCTGGACACTGAGGTCCAGCTCCGAGGGCCTTCTGGCAGTTCCCTCCCTGCAAGAAGTGAAGCTTACAGGGAACCAGGTAGAGGGCCTGCTTGGTGGTGGGGCCCGCCCTGTGGAGTGCCCTCCCATCTGATGTTAAGGAGATGAGTAATTACATAACATTTAGGAAACATCTGAAGGCAGCCATGTATAGGGAAGCTTTTTAAGGTTTAATGTTTAACTATGTTTTTATATATGCTGGAAGCTGCCCAGAGTGGCTGGGGCAACCCACTCAGAAGGGTGGGGTGTATAAACAACAACAACAACAATTATTGACTGGAAGGAAAGAGGGACTTTTACTCCCTCAATCTTTTCCGTCCTTACTGGAGCCTTGAATTACTTTGCTTTTCTTAATTTTTAAAATATGTAATCACACCTGACTACTT